>JAOZJS010001458.1:0-10288 GCA_025882695.1 Amerodectes protonotaria | reverse complement strand
CGGTAATTATCATCATCATAATCATAATATTTATGGAAATATATGGCTAGGTTTTAGGGCTCCAAGAAGAAGCTAGAAGACGAAGACGAATAATGATGATGATGATGATTTGGTCAGGTGGTGGTGGTGGTCGAGGTTTTTCCACCGACCGTGGTTAACCATCGGCGGTTGTCACCACGACGACGACGACGACGACCACGATGATGATGGTGACGGCCAAGTCTGACGCGGCTGACTGGTATCGCGCGAAAAACTACAACCAAGAATCCAATATTTGGGCTAGATTCTTTCAATTCGAATAATGGATTCTGGATCCGGGGACAAGAATAGAAGGAGGAGGAGGAGGATCCAGAATCAGACAGGTCATTTGTTTAAAAACTTTGAAACTTGGTTTTAAGTTTGTAAATCAAATTAGATTTAATCACGGCCAGAACATAGCAAGCAAAAAAGCATTCGAAAGGATTCACTCTGTCTCTCTTTCGCTTGTTTTAAATTGAATTTCAACTTTTAAAAAAAATGGGAAATTGATTCCTGGATCTTCTTGGACCGATGTAGATGATGATGATGATCTATAAATGATCCACACACACACACACACACACACACACAGGGCCCATAGACAAAATGGATTGGATCATTAGTTTTATCCTTTAGTGATGGTAGTAGTACTCTGTTGGTCCTAGTTTTGGAACCCGGGCCTAAAGTGTTCTGATTTGCAAATCGAACCAACCAAACAAAAAAAAAAGAAAAAAAAGAAATCCCCGGCTAATGGATTCTGTCAATTTAGCCGGGGCTCCGTAGATCGAGATCCGCAGATTAAGTGATTCCCGTTTTTTTCCCGGTTCGCTACAATTTTTTTTCGGTTGCTACTACATTCTGGATGATACTGCTACATTTCGAATGTTAACCGAATCGCACAGTACGAAGCGACATCATTAACCCCTTAACATCCGTTTGAGGGCCCATGAAAATCAATCAAATTTGAATCAAAATCATGAGATGTTACATGATGATGATGATCATCAAAAGATGTTCGAGATTTTCTTTTATTTGTTTGTTGGAAGAACCATCATCATCATCATCATCATCAGGTGTTAATGACATGAATTGAACCATCACCACAAAATTTCGAAGATGATGATGATGATACTAATCCTGTATGAACAGCGGTTTGTCTAGCACTGCCCATAGCATTGCACGCACAGCTTGTGTGCTTGTGCGTGTGCTGCACTTTAACTTTTAATTACTGTTGAAAGGCCCATCCCTTACAGGCAGCTTTCCGCCTGTCTCTCCTTTGCGAAGCTTTCTTGTGTTAGCCTCTAGAAATATGGATGATGATGATGATTATGATCATCACTCATATTTTTGTTACACACACACACAAGAGACAGAGAGGCGGAGAAAACCTGGAGGCAGGGCGGACTGAGATCGTGTGCTGCTGCGGTTGCTTATGCTGTTGCCGTTGCTTATGTTGATGTTGCTGCTACTTTTCGAAGGAAAAAGCTTTGAGAAAAAAAAAACAGCGCCAACACCAAAAACGCCAGATGTAACAACAACAACGATGATGATGATGCGGCCACGGGTTTGTAACAATAATTAATTCCATTTGGAACAATGAGAAAGGGAGAGGGGGAGACAATTGGAACAACATCCGGATCCATAAAAACTAAACGAAACGATGCTTGTTGTAACAAACATCAATGTTCTTGTTTAAGCCTACATTTTGAGTCAAGTATGGACGGAAATGATACCCGTTTGGATTCTGGATGGATTCTTCTTCTGTTTTTCGGAAATTTTTTTTGTTTTTCTCTTGTTTT
The DNA here is from genome assembly GCA_025882695.1 of Amerodectes protonotaria. NCBI lineage: Eukaryota > Metazoa > Arthropoda > Arachnida > Sarcoptiformes > Proctophyllodidae > Amerodectes > Amerodectes protonotaria. The sequence continues at coordinate 8,471 of JAOZJS010001458.1, read as the reverse complement.
TTAATTTCTCGCTGGATCGTTCGGATGCTTGTTTGGCCCTCGAACAACAACAGCACTTCAATTTGGAGCACCACGCCAACGCCAATTTTGTTGGTCGTGTTGTTTTAAGTTTTTTTTTGGGTTGTTGCCCGTTTCAATATGTTGTTCCATATTGTTCCATATTGCATTTGAAGATGTTTGGAACCATCATTGAGCTCTAGAAAGCGAGCCGGAGAGAGAGAGAGAGAGAGAGATTCAATTTCATTTGGGCCTTCAATATTTGGACACAAGATCCCTAGATCCACTTGAAACACACGAACACACATACACACACACACACCAAGAGTGATGCTTGGAACAACAAACAAATGTATCCTTACATTGGAACAAATGAACATTTTCTACGTTCTGGGCCGTCTATGGCCGGTGTCAAAATTAATCTTCTTCGTTTTTGTTTCCGGTCTGTGTTTTGATTTTGATTTTTATTTTTATTTCGGATCCCAAGTCTAGTGTTACACATTTGCAGCACATAACGCCCTGGTCCTAGTTTTAGAATCCCCGAATCCGAGAAGTCCCGCTCAGAATCAAATTCAAATTAACCCACAACAACGACGACGACGACGACTACTACTACGGCGATGACGACAATCCTCTTGGATTTTCGTTCCGAACATCGTCGTGTTGTTGTCGTTTTTTTTTGCTGTTTTTTCGCCGTCGAAAAGCCAAAACCAAACCGTATGAAATAGAGAAAAAATTTGCAATTCTAAAATTGATGTGTGTGTGTTACACACAAGCAAACAAACAAATCAAATCAAATGTTGAAACACAAAACTCGAGCCTTAAAATCTTGTTTCCAATTTCATTTCGATGTTTCGAGAGCGCTGTTTCGTCTCTCTCTCTCTCTCTCTCTCTCGCTCTCCGGCTCTTGCTGGCTCTCGTTGTGGTCGTCGTCGTCGTCGTTGTGCTTGAAACACACCGCCTCGCCAAAGCTAATTTGAATTTAATAGTTTTAAATCAAGTGAAACAGGTGTGCAATCTGCGATGCGAGATGTTTTTTTTGGCGAATCCTTTTTTTGCCTTCTTCTCAGAGTTTCATAACATCGGCACCGAAAAACATAGCCACACGGCAGATGTTACCTTGTTGTGGTTTTTGTGGTTGTTGTACAAACGTTGTGGAACTCTCTTGCTGGCTAAGTGGCTGGCTTGTAGCCACGCCCCTCAATCAAAGCATGGCCTAACCCTCGCTTTCGCTATTGGCGCGATGCTTTCTAGTGTAAAATGTGAACTGAGCTGAGCTGAGCTAAGAGAAAATTTATTGGCTACACCAATCAAAAGAAGGAGAAGAAGAAAATAAAAGGATTGTTCAAAGGTCAACCGGAAAACTCTAAGCTCCGCCCCGTTTTTGGATGGTCAATGACCGACCGCCCAAAAAATCGAATGATAAAAATTTGATTTGATTTGATCCACTACCGCCACCAGAACCATGAAGATCACCAGAGACATACATACACCCATTATGGAACGGATTCAGGGAACAATAGTTCGGTTGGACCACCAGTTCCGTCCATTGGTCGGATGGTCCAAATCAATTAATTAAGCTCATTTGACACGCGCGCGCGCTCGCTCATACGCTCGTTCAAGGGTGAAACGGCAAGGGTCAGCCACTAGGATGATCATGATGATGATGATGATGATGGGGATGGGCCCATTAGCTGGTACCCGGGATTCGCGGGATAAAAGCCAGAAAATTAAATCAAATTAAAGCCAATTTGAAAATTGAATTTAGACAACACACTAGCACACACGCACACGCATCAAAATTCATTCCATTTTCCCTTTTTCCGTGCTCGCTCGCTTGCTTGCTCGCTCGCTTGACCGACCGATCAACCGACCACAGGCCATTTCTTGGGTTGAACTGTTCAAGGGTGAAGGACACAAGTTGCGGACACGACCAAACAAAGCGCCACAACGTTCAACTTCTCCGAGGCAGAGAGAGAGAGAGAGAGAGAAAATGTTTTGGCAGAAAATAGTTCTTTTCGAGCCCCTCTGGCCCCCCCATGCACAGTAATTTAACCCTTTTTCGGCTTGGCTTTGTTGACACACGGTCCACATAGCGAAAATCTTCTCATTTTTCCACCCAAAAAATATAATAACCTTGGTACAGATCAGAAACGTGTGTTCCAGTGTGTTGGCCAGTGAGCGCAAAAGGCTCTTTTAGGCCATATCTCATATCGAGTGAAAGAGAGAAAGACAATCATGCCATAAAGAGCCTGGTGACTTTATGGCTTTTCGATTTCTCTTTATCATCTCAATGCTTGTTGGTTGGTTGGTTGTTTGCCGAAACCTTTTGAAACTTTTCGTTGAAGCTAACCTGACTACTGAGCACTTCTAGGGTGAACATCAGGCTTGCAGCCTAACTTAACCGTTGCCTAGCGTTGGAATTCGCCCTGTGAATGCAACCTGACCTGACCTGACCTGATGATGGTGACTCAATCAATTTCCGTAAAAGAGAGGTTACAGGTTGCAGCGACGGCATCATCCTTGTTTTTATCCAATTAAAAAACATGATCGATGTTTTGTGTTTTACGAGCATTTTTTTGTTGTTGCTTGATTTTCTTGACCATCATCTCATTACAATCTAGGCTTAATTTTCGCGAGCGAACGAAATGATCTACGACCAGCAAGCAAGCAAGCAGAAGCATTTCCATTGGTCGCTTGATCGTGGTCGGTCGGTCGGTGTGTGTGTGTGTTTAGCCATGGCCATTTGTGTGCCATTATAAAACGATAAAACTATTGAACTAGAGCTTTGAGCTAGCTAGCTAGCTAGCTCCAGAGAAGGACAATGTCCACTGCAGGTAATTAACTTGGATAGCTAGTGTGTGTGTGTGTGTATGTGTATTTCGATTAAGATTTCTAAAAAATACTTCCAACCAACAAGACGAAGAAGACGAAGAAGAAGAACGATAATGCTCTTTTCCTCCTCCTTGGAATTTTGACCACTCCCCACCACTAATCCTAGAGTGCGGATTTTTCATTTGTTTGTTTGTTTGTTTTCTAATGACCCGGGTCCCTCTCTCACAAGCAAAAATCCACTTCTTTCAGGTTGACCAAAAGGCCAAAGACAAAACACACAGAGCGAGAGACAGAGAGAAGATTCCAGGGACATGCGGCATCGCTTTGTACTGGTAAAGTTGTTGTTGTCTTCTTCTTCTTCTTATTTTTGGTTGGACAATGAAGATTCACAATTCATTTGTGTGTTTGGTTTGGATTTTAGAAACCTTAGAAATTTTTTTTCGTTTGAATTCGAAAACTAGTGGACCAACCAGAGAGTGTGTGGTCAGCACAGCATTTACCTAGCAGCTTAGCTTAGCTTATTATCATTGGCCCCCGAACTAAAAACTAAAAATTCGAAAACTAGCAACAAAAAGCTGCACAGGGGTCACGAGCTAATATCTTCCAGGGTTTTCGTTTCCAGGGTTTGTCTGTTGTTGTTGGTAGTGTGTGTGTGTGTGTCCTTTATTTGCCATAATTGAACAATTGACCAAAGCGCGACTACGCAAAACTACGACGAAAAAACTACGATCTAAACACTACACGACGACCAAAAGGGCTTAGAGGACTTAATCAAAATCTTCTTTTTCTCCGTTTCGTAAAACCTTTGATTTTCAAGGTCCAAACTCATTATTGATAGTGATCGTGGTGATCACTGGCCGTCGTCGTGGTCGTCAACACACTGTCAAGAATCTGACTGATCCCCTTGGACCGTTGACAAATGATTGATTGATTGATCGATTGATTTTGGATCACCCTGGTAATTTGTCCCGATATTTTGTAACTTTAAGAGTAGGAGTAATTTTCCGGAAACAAAACACGCAACGTAATGCGAAAATTTTCAAAACAGATTATGGTTTATTGATAGTAGACTATAAGAGAGAGAGAGAGACACATTATAGATATGATGATCAAACTAGTATAAACTCTTCAAAATAAATGGGCGTGACAATATTCATATGGGGCGGAGAATGAAAATGAGATAAAATAACAACAAAGAAGAGGCGGAGACAGAGATTCAACAAGAGAGAGCGGAGGGCGGAGCGAAAAAAAATTTATTTTTTTTTTACACAAATTTATATAGGAAGGGAGACGGGAGAGAAGAAAAGGGAGGAGGAGGAGCTAAAGTTCAATTTGATTGGGCAGCAGGAGACATTGAACCATCCCGTTGGGCGTGTTCACGCTGCTGCTGCTGCTGTTGTCGTTGTGCTTGATGATGCATGAAGGATGCAGCGGCGGCAGCAGCAGCAACACCAAAACGTTTACGTTGATTGGTCAACGCCATCATCTCTTGATCATGATGGTAGACATCGGCATAATGTCGTTTGAAACTTTTCTGATTGTCCAGCTGGAAGGTTGGTCGTTGTTTGGCCACGACCACCTGATGATCGGACGACCCGCTATTGTTGCTGACCACATCCACCTCATCACCATCGTCATCATCATCATCCACATCATTGTTGGCTTGACCATTGCGACCATGCGATGCAACCTCATCATCGTCGTCGTCGTCGTCAACGTCTTCGACCACCACCACCCTTTGAGAATCGTCGCATTTCGCTTCTCCGTTCGATGGTTGTTGCTGCTGCCTTGATGCCGATTGCTTGACGCGATTCGAAGATGATTTATTATTACAAGATGATGACGATTCATCCTGGAATTTCAACAATGGATTCCCCTCCACTTCTTCATCCTCAACGCCTTGAATCGAATCACCGCCTTCACTATGATGACTACTACTACCACCACCACTGATACTGCTGATGCCTTGATGCAAGGAAATCCTATCCTGGCTATTCTCATCATTATCATCACTGTTGTTGTTGTGGTTGTTGGCCGTGGGCGAAGATGATTTCTTCAGATTCAGCGCATCAATATTGCCATCGCCACTCTTCTGCTGCTGCTCTTCAGCGCTTGCCGTAGATCCTCCTCCTCCTCGTTCTACTGCTGGGCCAGGCTTGTTACTGTCCGTGGAATTCACCGAACTACTTCGGCTAAGCGAACGTAGCTGTTGATGAAGATGATGGCGTTGATCTTGATGCGGCAGACATTGTTCTTGTTGTTGTTGGCTTGAAACAACATCGATTGATGGCTCTGTTTGAGATCTGCCATGCAATATATCATCATCACCATTGGAATGGTTGGTTCTGATTGGTTGATGCTTTTCAGTCAGAATATTCTTCCGTTGCTGTTGTTGTTCATCGTCCGCCTCCAATTGATCGGTATCCACCGATCTCCAGATTTTTGGCGCCTGGCCCGAAGCTGCTGTTGGATTGGCGCCAGCCGAAGCCGAAGCCGCGGCTAACGATGGTAATGTTCCATTGAAAAAGGATTCACCACCTCCACCGGCAAACGCCGCCGCTGCTCCATAACCGGATGGAAACGATGCGGCAGCAGCTGCAGCTGCGGCTGCCGCAGCCGAATGATATGGATAGAATGGATGCAAGAATGCCGCCGCAGCGGTCGGATTCTGTGCGGCAAACAATGAATGCGCCTGGTGATATGCTGCGGCCGCGGCTGCCGCTGCGGAAATATTGTTCGCATTGTTAGCAGAAGATGCGGCGGCGGTACTGTTGTGGTTGTTGCGGGCATTCGGTGATGATGATGATGATGCGTTGGCCGCATCCGATGATGTTGGCGAATTCAAGCCCATCGAAATACCATTCCGGTGCATCAACGCTCCATCATGATGCGGATGATGCACGCTGTGGTTGGGCGGAGCTATCATTGGAGCCATCATGGATTTGTTGAAAAATTCAAACGTATGCGGATGATGAGTAAGAGGAGGAGCAGCAGAAGGATGGTGGGCGGCCGTTGGATGACTAGCAGGCGGAGCATTGATAATATTGGGCGAACGTTGTTGATGCATTGCCGCTGCCATTGCAGCCTGGGCCTGTGCATGATTATGATGATGATGTGCTGCTCCGGGCATCATTGTTGCCACCGCTCCACCTTGGCCATAATTCGATGATGCCACTTGATGATGGTGATGTTGTTGTTGTTGTCCAATGTTGGCACTTTGCTGCTGTTGTTGTTGTTGTTGTTGCTGTTGAAGAGTGGTCTCGTAAGCAGCTTCATATTTACGACGAGTTAACCTCATAAAAGCTAAAATCATCAAAATCGAAAAAAATTTTGCGAATTAAGCCCAAGGTGAATTAATTAATAATCCTTGCAATTACAAAGCTCGGTAGGGATGGGAAAGGGTTAACTTACCAGCCAATCTTGTATGGCGATTCTGCCGGATCCTCTGAAACGTTTCCCACCTGGATTGTGGTAGTTGTAACTTTTTCTGATATGATGAACTACTACCACCACCACCACCACCGGTGGCGGATGATGTCGTCGATGATCTAAGATGCGGTGGTGGGAGTGGCGGTGGAGGCGGTACTAATGGAAATTTACCAACACAATCGAACGACAACGATGATGCGGATGCGGATGATGATGTTGATGGAAAATGTGGATCAGATTTATGCATCAAAGATTCGGAACGTCGTTGCTGTTGTTGTTTGGAACCGCCACTACTATTCGAACCATTGTTGTTGTTGTTGCTGGTGGTGGTTGGATCCTGGCTGCCATTGTTGGCCGGATTCGTCGTCGTAGTCGTCGATGTTCCATTATTGCTGCATCCATCATCATTGTTGTTGTTGTTGTTGTTGGTCGAATCATTGGACCAATCGGGCAATCTACAGAGGGGGGAGGGGAAGAGAAGATCCAAAATTTTTAGGATTCAGGATTCAGGATTCTCGATCTTCGAACGTAGCGCGTGTTTATGATTTTGATGGAAAACCACTTGAACCAAACAAAAACTGGTGGTGGCCACGTGTGTGTGTTCCATTTACATTTTCATCATTTCAATTCAATTGTTAAATATTTCAAGTTGACACACGTGTATCGCCTGTCAACGGTTCTCTCTCTCGCGCGGGATATTCAAAAACATCCATCTTGGAACACGTGCCAAGATCCTATTCTTCTCTCCCAGTGGGTGTGTGGGTGTGTTTGGAATTCGTTCAATCACACACATTCATATTGGATCACGTTGATTGTTGTTGGATCGATCGTTTTCGAAACCTGAACAATTATCAGAGTCAGGAGTCGTTTGCCATGACAACCGCACACCACCGAGGCGAGCAACACGGATCACCATCATGATCATGATCATCATTCTGTTGTTGTTGTTGGACAACAAGCGGCTCAACAACAAATTAATTACCAATTAACAAAACGATTAATACCATGAAATTAGTTCTGAACAACAAGAAGAACAAGAAGAACATGATCATCGATGCAAAGCCAGATTGGAGCCAGTCAGCCTGACAATTTCATGCATCAAGAATCATGATGATGATGATGATGATTAAATGGCAATTAACGACCGAATTGCTGTTGTCGCCAGCCAAGCCCAAATATCTTTGTCAGCCGAGAACCGGGAATTGTCCCGGCTGTCAATTGTGGTCGTAAAGTGTTGGAGCCAATGACGGCTGAGGCGGCCAAGAAGACCACGACCACCGATTATCATCATCATCGCTGTGAAAATTGATCACGATCGCGAGCGCGCGCGATTGGTCGATCAAAATTCACAGGTCCGGTGATTGAATGATTTATTGGAAATTATCTTGTTCGTTTGTCTTGTCTTCGAACGAACGAACAAAAAAAAATCTAGACGCAAATCAATCATGACAACGATGTCAAACGTCGTAATAAAACAAAAAAAAACTCGCATTCCGATTGGCTGAAATATGCGGAGCAAGGCGGGAACACAAATAATATTAACCAATCAATGGTATGGCTTGTACGCTTGCGCGCTTTGGCTCCGCCCATTGCCAGATCGACAGGATCGTAAACACGCCTTCTCTCCCGTGAAAATAAAAGGTGGATGCGCTCTAAATCTCGCTTAAAGTATCGTTTTATCTAATCTTATCTGTTTCAAGGGAATTATGCTTCAAGCATGGTGAAAACCAAACCACACACAACGACCCTCATCAACGATTTGGCACACGTTTGGACATCGTCGTCGATGCTGTTGTTGTTTTGATCATCATCTTTTATTAAATTAATTCGGATTGATTTTTCTAGGTTGTTTGGTTTCCCAATCAACGATGATAATATTCGGACAACATTTAGGATCCGAAGATCGTACTGATGTAAATTAAGACTCTAAGGCTCTGAAGTTTGATGATGATGACTTCAATGATCAGATTTCAATCAACATTAAATTAAGCGAAGTCTTAAAGGGGTTAACTTCACGTCTTGTAACCACCGTTCGCCAGGTAAATGGTAAATTCATCAAAAAGATTATAAAAAATCACTAAACCACCTTAACTACTGTTCGGCTGTACCACCACACCGAGACGATGTCGGCCAGCCAGCCAGCAGCATGGCCGAAAATTGTCAGGCAAGAAAAAAAAAATAACGATGACAATCGTGACACAATCCGTGCA
>JAOZJS010001457.1:0-10297 GCA_025882695.1 Amerodectes protonotaria | reverse complement strand
CAGGATGAGGATCCAGAATCCAGATCCAGAATAACATGATGCTAATGATAAAATCGATATTTTTCGACCAAAAAATAAAAATAGATTTCCACCAAGGATCATCATCATCATCAAAAAGCAAAAAGCAAACAAACACGAACCCGAATCGTAATCGTAATCGTGCTACAATAACCACAATAACAATCAATTAGGAAGAGAGCGAGCCCAGAATGATGATATAACCGAAATTATATAATAATAATAATAATATTCATTACATAATTCATGTAATAATCATCATTATGTAATGAATACTCTTGGCGGTAATAACAATAATAATAATAATAATTACCGAACGACGACCGAAAAATAAAAAACAGTGATCCAAAATGTGGCGGCGCCAAGCATGGTGGGGCCAACCATTGGCGCCAGACAGACAGGCAGACATGCCGACTGACTGACACCAATTTTGGAACACAAGCTTGGAACAATACAAATATATAATCCACCACCATTATTCAATAATAATTCTGGATTTTGTGGATCCAAATGCTGGAATCAAGCAGGATTCTCGGTAAAACATTTTCGGTAAAAGGATTCTCGCTCTCTCTCTTTTGGCTACGCCCACCAGAAAAATATTATGGGCGTGTTTGTGTGTGTGTGTGTATGTGTGTGATTAATTTAAATGACGATCTTGCCATTTTATCCAATTTTGATTATATACGTATAACTTTGCTTCAAATCCAACCAAAAATACCATTCACGAGCTGCTTCTCGATTCATGGTTTCTGGCGAGAGGCAAAATGTGCACTCAGCCAATGAAATCAAAAGGGAGCCAAACAAAAATCACTGGCTGGCTGGCTGTCTGGCACTAGTCATCGGAAATTATTCTCGACAACGAAGAAGAAAAAGAAGAAGAAGAAGAAGAATCACATTACGCACACCACTCAGACACACACACGGGCTCGTATACATTTGCTGGTATATTTGAAGAACAAAAACGGAAATGTACTGGCTTGGCCAACCAAGCTAGAGCTATACTAACATAACATACTTATGGCATGAGATTGCCCCGAGGTTGTTGGAAGAACCTAGCGAAAAAGCGAAATATAAAAAAACGAAGAAGACGAAAACGAAGAAGAAGAAGAAGAGAATCCAACCAACCAACGGAACTTGATTGAAGATTCGTTTCACCAAAAAAAACGAAGGAAATCTTCGGGGAAGAAGAGGATGTGAAAATAGAATTCCAAGCACGATTATTATTATTGTGTTCCGGGATCCGGGATTCATTTCATTCAATTTTCCGGTTTCCATTTTTCGTTTCTTCTCCGATATTTTGATTTTTGATTTTCAAGGCGCCATACTCTCACTCTCGCTCGCTCTCGCTCTCGATCAGTCCAGCCAGTCTCCGGTTGGCTGTTCCGTTAGGTTCCGGCGCCTTGCATGTTCACTGGTTGGTTGGTTGAATGGTTGTCGGAAATCAATTTTTCATTATTATAAAAAAATTATTATCAAATGATGATAAGTGAGCTAAAATATGGATTCCGGTTTTTTTTTCGGTTTCTCTCGCTCTTCGCTTCGATTCTTAGATTCGCTAGTGGGGCTGTTATAATAATAATAATATTTGTCTTAATCTGAAATTAATTGGAATCCATTTGGATTCTCTCTGGCTCTCACTTGACGCCGTCTTGGCGTGTGTGTGTTTTTCAAACAAAATGAATTGCATTCTTCTTCATTCTTCCTTTATTTTATTGCGCCATTATTATTATTATACATTCTGGTAAATATTCTCAAGAATACAATAAACGCGCGAGAATAAAGCAAGCCCAAGCAAGAATTATTAATAATAAGAATAATAATGATAATAATAATAACTTTGAAAAGATGATGATGGTGATTCTGGATCGAGTGAGAAAATATACAAGAAAAATTCCAGAAATTTTTGTCATATTTCCCAGAGCAAGGAAGCTTGAATCCTACATAAGGTCGATGTTTTAGCGTACCTGATAGAATTATTTGAGCAAATGTACTCTCAGCCAATGGATTCTGGTGCTGATGGTCGCCTGGATCATGTTGTTTCCCCGATTGAATTTTATAATATTGTTGTTGTTGGCCGCTGGGCGTGTTCGATGAAAAATGTATCGTCGATGATGGTGGATAAACGGCGCATTGATATGTACGCCTTGCATCGTGCTCATCCACATCACGAACATGAAGCTCACCGCTTGGAAATGCAGTATATTTACCTGTGGATTCAGACAATCGGTGGAGGGGAGGGGAAAAAACAGAATCAGAATCAAGAATTAGAATCAAGAATCAAGAATAATTAAGATTTGGAATCCAGGGAAATCCTCGGGCGTCTTGATGGCGCCCAAAACATATCCTCGGATCCCCACTCAGCCACTCCAAGTGCAATAAAAAGTACAAGGAGCTCAAAGCCGTAAAGAGATTGATCAACATGTTCCAGATTTATATGACGCCCGGAATATATTAGCCACTTGAGGCCACTTAAATCCAGGAAGAACAATTGATGATGATGATTGTGGCTCATAATGATTGTCTGGATTTCCTCTCTCTCTCTCCCGCCCCCTTTTTGGGTCCTTGCTGGATTCTCTTGCTTCGGGTTTTCTGGCTTGGCCAGCGACAAAGTTAGGATTCTGATGATGATGAAGAAGAATAGTGGAATCGTCAGCAAAAGTACCCGTGTTGTTGGAACCGGCGTTCCAAATAGAGTTGTTCGCTATTGTTCGATCTCTTGTTCTCCCTGGCTCCCTCAAGAATCCGTTTTTTGCTTTGATAAGCACTAAATATCCTGGTCAAGCCGATGAACCGAGGTGGAATGGAAAGGCGCCATTCTTGGCGTACAAGTACCCCAGAATCCCATTGTCCCCACCCCTCTCTCTTGAGTCCAATGTCAACATAATTTTGGACCGAGAAAAAAAAACGAATATAACAAAGCTGAAAAGTCAGCACAAGAGTCGAGAGAGGGGGAGTGGTCGTTCCCAAGGTTTTCACTTCACTTATGAATTTTGACAGTTGATTACTTTTTTTGTGTTGTTCAAAAAGAATCAACTTTTTTAAACATTTAATTTTTGTTTTTGACAAGGGGGCCTTCGTTTCCGTCTTTGCAACTATCGATTCAATCGATACTATCGGCACTATCGATACTATCGATACAAAAAAATGAATTGAAATTCTTTCTAGCGGTACTCTCTTTTTATGTGTGTCCGTCTTTGTGACTATCGATACAATCGATACTATCGACGCTATCGATACTATCGATATAAAAATTGAAATGAATTTTTTTTTCTAGCGGTACTCTCTTTTAATTTTCATGCGTCTGAATTACAGACGATGATCACAGCGAAGAGGACACAACAATTGACCAATGTGCTTGAGGGAACACCCATACACCCACACACTTATAATGGCTCTATTCAAATGAAAATCCAAATATGCGCCAATATCTAATGGATAATGGATCTTGGATTTTCTTTTATTTTCTTTTGTTGTTGTTGGATTCCGGTTGGATTCATTCGGGATTCCCAATCCAAAGTTCCATTACGTGTGTGTGTGCATGTCCTACGTTCTTATTAGGTTTATTATTGGCCATCTTGCTTGGTCAACAGCCTTTTTGGAACAGCCTTCACTGTCCGAGGGAACAAAAATGGATTCAAATTGAATAATAAAGTCTTCTCTTATCGAACGACTTAGTTTCCGTTACTTTTTCTATTTCTTCTTGTTGTTCCGAATGTTTATTGCTAAGCTTCTTCTATGGCCAAAGATCAAGATTGATTGTTGGTGATCGCCAGCCAGCCAGCGAGCGAGAGCCCAGGAATAAAGAAGAGTCAAGGGATTAAGTCTTTTTTTATTCCGTTCGCTCCCTTGTATGGCGCCCAGGATAATAACCCGCCCAAATCGTTTGCAGAGATTCTACAATCACAACCGCACTTACAGTTATATAACTGTGGGATTCTCTGATTTGCTTTTTTCGATTCTCAAAACTGAATTTGGCGCGATTTTCCACTTGAAAGATGAAAAAAAACTATCCAACAAGATAACAATAGAATTGAATCTATTGAATTCGTTTTGGAACCGCCCGGAACAATTGTAATTGTAAATGAGCATATGTGTGGTCATCATCCATTTATTATGCTACACTATTGCTGATGCTGATGATGATGATATTGGTGGATTCATATCCATATGAATCCGGGCGTAGTATCCAACCAGTTTCCATTTGTAATATTATTATTATTTCATTTTATTTCTTCGGACCCGTTTTTCACTGAAATTTGATTTATTCCCCTTTCGGGAATACTGGCTGGTGGCTGCTGCTGATTCCATAATATATCACCGGGCCCTAGCAGCAACCAGAACCAGATTCTTTATCTTGGGATTGTTTTTTTTATATTTTGGTTTAAAGTTAAGTTATGAACCCGCGAATTTAATGGTGGTCAAACTTAAACCTATAAACGGGTGCCGCCCGTTACGCCCGGCGCCATAGATCCAGGATGATGTATTAATCAAGATTAAGAGTTTAGAATCTTCATCTTCATCTTGTTGTTGTTGTTTATCTTCTTTTCATTTTTTTTCTTGACCAAGAAACGGGATTTAAACTGGATGATTTGAATTTTGGAACAAAAATGAAACACACACACACACACACCAATGATGATGAACTCTCTCAATATAAGGAGGAGGAGGAGCTTAAGGAGGAGCGTAAAGAGGTGGGAGGAGGAGTCTCGATTGGTATGTCTGTCTGTCTGTGTATGCTCCGCCCTGTTTGCAATAAAGTGGGCGGGCGTGGGAGGGGCACCAGCCAGAGAGAGTGAGAGAGAAAGAGAGACGAATAATTCAAATTGGATGATTGATCATTGGCGAACATAAAAAAAAAGAAATCCCATGATCATGGATCTTATTCTTTTGGTTCGGTTTTGCTTGCATATTGAGATCGGAGGAACATACACATGTCAAAATCAATATGACGGATCGGATATGAATCCACAATCCTCACAATCACAGCTATTGCTATTGGCTCCCGGATCTACAATCTCCGCCACCACCATACGTACGAATGAATATAATAATCTTCATTTGAATGATATCGATTGGATTGGATCCTCATTGGATTCTCAAACAATAAGAATGATGTTCGGTGTGTGTGACACACATTTCCATAAAATCCCGAGATTAAAATCCCGGGCCTGATGAATTGACGCCTGGAAATGGCTTCCAGGATCCAGGATCCCGATCCGAATCCGAATAATAAAATATTATTACTATTATTATTATTTCTTTGAGCTTGGATTCTTGGAGCACAAATCTGATCCTGGAACGTCTTGCCACCACTGCACAAGATCTAATTTCACAAATTGGATCCCGAGAATCGCTTCACAGAACTGACTGTGAGAAGGATCCGCCGCCGCCGGAACATCATCGTGGTCATCATCATTATCATCGTCAAGCCAATTAGGTGGAAATTCAATTTTTTCTCTCCGCCTCCAGAATCCAGAATCCAGAATCTCCAGAATGGCCACCACCACCAGAAATAATTGACCAATCATTAGAGGAGCCTCTATTCTGGTGGTGCCCAGCAATTTAGAATTTTCAAAAAAAAACGAAAATCCATTCTTGTTATCTTTGACCACAACCTTGGATTCCAACGCTCATTCGCTCATAGTCTCATTTCGGACATTCTCAGTTACGGTATCATCATCATCATCATCATTTTAAAATGGTTTTGGATCATTTTCCGTTCGGAACTAATTTTTGTGAACCAAAAAAATTTATTAAGATTGATTGTACGATCCAGGATTCAGGCTAGAATCCAGCAGCAGCCATCTTCACCATTATCATTAACCGAATGTCTGAAACGATTTAAAATCCTAAATTGCTAGCGCCATTCAATTCTCTCCAAAATACAATGCTTGCAATGATCCTGCAAGATGATAATTGAACCCGGTTTAATTTCTTCCAATCGTTTTCGAGAAATCCAATCCAATCCAAGTTTTTTATTAGCTTTGATTTTCTCGGTCCCTCTCATTACGCCCCCTCTTCGCCCTCAAAATCGAATCTGATCCCGGAAATCCCTCGGGAAAGCAGATTCTCGCTTGCTCGACAATCGCTTGAATCCGGGGATTACGTAAGAAATTAAAATTTTCATTGCTGAAAATTAACACGACGAATAAGACGATCAAAGAGGTGGAAATTAATGATTTCTAACTGAATTTGATGTTTTTAAAAAAAGAAGAATGATCCGCTCGAGGATCCGCGCTTCTTGGGCCCTAGATCCAGGCTCGTCCATCATCAACAACAACAAGGAATCCAAGGATGAGCTGGTTGAACGGAAATGCTTGAATGATCCGGGCCACGATGAAGATTGAAAAAATTGAAAACAATAATAATAATAATGATTTGATTGATCATCCAATCATCTTCTTGTTGCTTGAGAGGCAGTCCAGATCCAGATCCGCAGATCCGGATGAAGGTTGCTTCAATGAAAAATCAGTGAATCGTTTCCGTTCACTTTTCATCATCTCCGGCTTTCTTTCAGGGGTGAGCAACCTTTTGTTTATGAACGGGACAATTTTAAATTTTTTTTGATAATTTTTTGGCGGGCCGCACACCTAAAGTAGTTTGTATAATGTAATGTATAATGTAGATACCTCCTCTTCTGCTGTTTATAGTGCTTCGCGTCACCAGTTCAAATCATCACATTGGACAACTGCAGAGAGACATACTAACAGCTTCTGAAGAAGTTGGCCAGCCTTCTTCTACTGTTTATAGTGCGTCTCGTCATCGGTCCGAGTCATCACACAGCGAGACCAATCACACACACAGAGAGAGGCACACTTACAGCTTCTTAAAAAGTTGGTCAGCCTTTTTCTCTTCTTCTACTGTTTATAGTGCGTCTCGTCATCGGTTCGCGTCATCACAGACAGACCAATCACACACAGAGAGAGCTGCGCTTACAGCTTCTGAACAAGAAGTTGGTCAGCCTTTTTCTCTTCTTCTACTGTTTATAGTGCGCGTCTCGTCATCGGTTCGAGTCATCACATTGGACAAACCAGAACGAGAGAAATACACAGCTTCGTCTGTTGTTTGTGGAGAAATACGCTTGGTGGGCCGTACTACGAGGCTACTATGTTTGATTGACGGCGCGCAGCAAGCGGGCCGCGGGTTGCTCACCCCTTAACTTGATATGAAGATGAAAAGTGTATCCAGGCTCCAGAATCCTCCGGAATAACGAGAGGGAAGGATTCAATGAATTATTTAGCAAACCATGAACCAAATATGAATGAATTTTGGAAATTTACCGCCAACTTGGCTTGCTATATGAATAGTCGAATGATAAATTGAATCCAAACTCCCGGAAACTTTCCATCGATAGGCGCCATGGGATCCAAGAGCGGATCCGAAAGGGGCGATGATATGTAGAATCATGATCCTGAGCACGAGCCTGTGTGCGTGTGCTTGTCAGTGATGGTCAGAATATTATTCAATTAGATATTACAGGGCGTTCGTATTCGTTTTGGGCGCCATTTTGGCTCCTGCGTTTTCCAGGTTCTCCAGGCTCGAGTCTGTGTCCCCCTTAATTTCGGGTCTTGTTGAATAAATTATTCATTTATTTTCTCAAACACACCCACACCCACAGGCACACGCCCACTCACACATATACCAACTCTCCTCTGGCGTCAATATCATAGCGCCCGTTTCCCCATGTTCTCGTTTTCAATTCTACGAATATTCTTTTCGGAGGAATATCACTCGGAATATCACTCGGAATATCATTCGTGTCGGATGGAAAGTGATGAAAAGTGGATTCTTTTTCTCTCTCTTTGCTTTGATATTATTTGGCCAGCCCGAATGTGAATTGGATCCAACATCCTGTGGCTGGCTTGCTGGCTGATGGTGATGATTTGGTTCCAAATGAAAGACAGCACCAGCAAGCAAGCAGCAAGGGCACCACCAAGAAATGATGATGGCAAAAAAATGATTAATTATTAACTTTGTTTTCGCATCTCTCTCTCTCTCTTCGTTCTGTTTCCGTTCCTCTCTCTATTTCCACACTGGGCGCCTGAAGAATCGGACACAGGAACTGAATGAACTAGAGAAAACAAAGTTGATGTTTTCTATTCGATAATATTCTCTCGCTCTCTCGAGCCCAAAATGAAACACAAACACACACCCACACCCACTTTTTTGTGAAGAAGAAGAAGAAGCAAGCAAAAACCAATTCCACAATTTATCATTCTTCTAGCTTTCATCTAGCTTTCGTTTTTTTTCTCCCAAAAAATACAAAAATACTTCAGCCAACTCGTTAATTTGAATGATAAAAGAATCTGGGTATCTGGTTTCGGCGCCAAGGAAATTGATGCTACACTCGGCGCCGCCCAGAAAAATTCTCATTGTTTTTGCACACAAGAATTGTTATATTCCTCACAGTGAACAGTGTTATCATTAAGGTGCAGACAATTGTGATACACAATACACAATAATACACACATTCCACACACTTTGGACAAGAATACCGGCGGCCACCAGCAAAGCAACAAAGCTCGACCGGTCGTCGGTCGAATCTCGAATTTTTTTTGGCGCGAAAATTCAAAAAACTTTTCCTTTCTTGCTCGATTACATAATTCAATTTAAAGTGATATCCATCCATGTTTATTCCGGATTCTATTCTGGATACACGGACACAGGCCTGAAGCTCTTCAAGCAAGTGTTCGGAAAGTGGTGGATCCAAATCCATTGGAGGATCGACTTGGACTTGGATCGATCGATTTGTTTTTGGACATTGGCGCCAACTTTGGCGCTGGTGATCGTCGTTGTTGTTGATGTTTGTTGAAATGGTGTTGGCCATTGTTGTTGTTACTCGTTGTTGTTGTTCCTTGTCCGTGGTATTGATCCATTTCTCTGGTATCCCCCCCAATACCAGTGGGACAAATGGTCTTTGTGTCGTTTTTCAATTGCTTTTGGCACGAGCGGGCCGAACCACGGCCAATATAAGTGCGAGCGAGTAAGTGAGAATGACAAAATATCTCAACTTTCAATTTGGCGCCTCGCACCAAAAACAATGGCTGACTGGATGGCTGGCTGACGCCCAGTGTCTTAGTTCCACCATTTTGAGATGCCAAATCCCAAACGAAAATCCTACATCCCGGATTCCTGTGTTGAGCGCGGCACATCTCTACGAGAGAGTGAGAGAGAGCGAGAGCGAGTAGAAACTTGGATATTGAAAGTTCAGAAGTGGATGGATGTTGGTGGGCGTGTGGGTGGGCGTGTGTTGGCCAAAACGAGGCGATTGACGCCTGGAAGCCAAGCCAGCCAGCAACGGAAAACGAAAAATAACGGAAAAGGATCCTCAGAATCCACAGAAGGATCCTCAAAAGAATAAGATGGAGAAGAAGAAGAAGAAAGGAAAACAACCAACAATTGATGACTATCGATTAAACATTAATCATTTTAGTTCTGTTTTTTCAGTTCCTATATTGAATCTTGGGTGTGGGCGTGTTCCAAGAGTGTTCCAGGATCGTTTCAGGATCCAAGTCTCCCAATGCGTTCCATTGCAAGTGAGGCCGAAAAAAAAGTGCCAAATTAACAAAAAAAAAACCGTCGCAAAATGAAGGGCATGCACCACGAAGAAGAAAGCCAAGAAGAAGGCTTAAAAATTGTTGTCGTTGTTGCCATTGATGGTGCCAAATTGTTTTTTTGTTTGGGCGCCGGGCGCCATTTCGGTGCTCGTCTTGACACTCGTCGCACCCTTCACCCCTTCACTTTTGGTTCAGGGCAACGACAACGGCAACAAATCCCAACAACATACATAGATTTGATGTGTCTGAATGACAAAATTGATTGTGGGTGTGTGCGGGTGTGGGTGTGTCTCGTTTTTGGGCTCCATCTTGGCTCCCTCCCACCAGAAACTATAAAATAGAAGAAAAGCCAAAAACAAGAATAACAACGTTTCAAACGGAAGCGGCCAACATCTTCCCGCCAAAAAGGATGGCCAACGAAGAGGGCAACAACACGATAAAAGAATCCGAGCCGAATAGAGAAAAGAAAAGAAGTCTCTTTTTTCCCCAACAAACACACAGGAATCTGAAACAATAAGTTTAGATGTTCTTGTTGTTCTTGCTTCTGTTGTTTGGAAATTTATCTTTTGCCGAAAATGAAAACCAGCTAGCCATCCGCCAACGCGTCCAACATCCAGCGTCGGAAAATATGTCGCCAAAAAATACCAAAAAAAAAAACTAGGACAAAACAATAGTAGGAAGGAGAGACACACACGGTCGGTTTCGGTTTTGAGGATCTGGCC
>JAOZJS010001456.1:0-10303 GCA_025882695.1 Amerodectes protonotaria | reverse complement strand
GGTGTGTTGGATGGGCTTCCAATATCAAACCCATCCATCCATATTACCGTTATGCGCTGGCTGTTGTGGCTACCAGTACGAAGATGATATTCCTGAAGATATATTTGAGAGAGAGAGGGATTCCAAGAGATTGATCTCAATCTCAATCTTATTATTAATCACACACAAACAAAAAAACAACAATCTGACAAAACAAATAATCACCACCACCTGAGATACCTGACATATCTGTGTGTATTTCTTCTTGTTGAATAATAATGATAATAATTTTTTTTCGTAGAACAATTTTGCCGCTTCTGTTCGAGGGCCAGTATTCTCACACACACACACAGTGAGCGATCAGGATGATCAGCAACAAGTGGTTGGATTCGTACCTGGCTGGATGACGGCCAGTTAACGCGGTGGTGGTGTTGTTGTTGGAGAATAATACACGATGATGATAATACAACACAATATAATATAATCATTATAATAAAATCTGTGTTAATCAAAATCCAAAGCCAAAGTCAGCGTACCACACCGCTAACACACTGACAGCAGCGACTAAGACGACGACGACGATAATTTACATTTTCAATTTTCCAACGGTGTGTGTCCACACGGTAAAACAAAATGTTAGTTAGTTCACGCGCTTGCACAAACACACACGAGCCAGCGAGCGAGCGAATGGTGTTACGCCGCCATTTTGTAATTAATAAATTACGGGATAAAATTAATGAAACAACTCGCACACTCACATGTGTGTGTGGTATTTCACTTAATAATAATCCAAATGATAATGGACACACTAGCTTGAAATGAAATGAAAAACAATAATGAAATTCCTACGAAAAGAATGTAGCTACGGTGTTTGATGACAATCAATTTTTTCTTGGTCTCCATTCGGAACCGGTCACCACCATGGCTACCAAGGGTTAAGTTTGTTGGGCGTTTTCGTTGTTGGATAAATTAACCCATTTAATGCCATCATTATAAATGTTACTATTACAGTTACTATTGTTACCTGTTGCGTCATTATTATCATCAATAATATACCTCGCGCGAACACCTTTGGCACCGTGTTGCTGCCGGCATTTTGTTCGGCAAGAAAATGAAAATGAAACGAGAGAGAGCGAACGAACGTTTGCGCAGCACTATTGTCCAGCTGTGTGTGTGCGTATGCAAGTGGGTCTTTTGTGTGTCCTTCTCCACCGGTTGTCCCCTGTGTGCTTGATTGTCTTGAAGTGTGTATGGTGATTTGTTCCGGTTGCGATTTTTTCAAAGTTTTTGGCGGGAAAATGAAATAATTTGAATTTTTTTTTCGACTCGAATTCCCGGCGATCAGATTTGTTTGTATGTGTGTTAGTTTAGATTTTCGAGTTTGTCAAGCTTTGCGGTTCAAATCTGTGTGTTCACCTTTCACACACATAAATATTTGTCTCTTCCCCCTCTCTCTCGGAGTGTCATTCGGCGTCGGCCAATGACCGAGGAGAACACACCGAGACTGGGACAACCATGATGATGATGTTGATGAAGAACCCTGGCCGGGAACAATTTATCGCCTGTTATATAACCAGTAATACTTCTTATTTAGTAAGAACCCGTAAAAAGAAGCGCTATGTTTGGATATCTCTCTTGTTCTCTCGGTCTCTGTCTGTCTGTCGGTGATTGTTTTTTCGAAGACGAAGAAGAAAAGAAAAGAAAAGATTATCTCTACCTGTATTTCGTTTGTTCGTTTGTTTGTTTGTTCGATGGTTTGTTCGATTTGTTCGTGGCGTCTTCCTTGAAGACCATTCCGATGGCCGTTGATTGAGACACAGACCATTGTGTGTTCAGACGACGATAGCTAGCTAGCCAGGATTCGATCAAGACCGATCATAACCGACAAAAAGTGTCCTATTCATAAAGTACGTTTAAAAATAGACACGCCTACAGTCGCCCACACTTGTCGACACACGAACGTACACACGCACCGACACGCACATTGTGTGTCTCTATTTGGTCGAAAAGAGCTTCCAAAAGGAGGGGCATACATACACATACAGCTAGCTATTTGGAGCTAGAGCTCTAAAGCTAGTACCCATCGTACTGCCCACAAAAAAAGAAGGCTTCTATGTAACACAAGCTTAGAGTAGCGTAGTGTAGCGGCAGCTGTGCCAAAACGATTGCCTTGTGTGTGTCAATGATGGTGACTGTTGTCCCCGCCTTTTTCTGTTCTGTGGTCTGTGATTGGTCGAAATCGAACAGTCGTCTTGGTCTATAGTCCAGTACAGTCACTGTTGTCACCAACTGTATAGGCTGACCAATGTCACAATGCAACAAGTGTTGGTGGTGCAACAAGTGGCGGCATCTGAATTCATTCGCTGGCGTTTTTCGAAAATGGCACGCACATCATCGTTATTCATCCATTAGTCCGGGCGCCATGGCGGATGGACACTATTGGACACTATTCTTCTTCTTATTCTTTTTTTGGTTGGCCATCATCCAAGGTACAATCATTGTGTCACACACCAGTATTAAGATGGATGAGATTTCTCGCTGGCTCCCGGGAAACAAACCGAGGATACTTGCCATCCATTCTCTGGTTGATCATTGGCGCCTGAAGATTCTCTCCTTGCTGGTCATGTCATCTATGAACAGACAGGATTCCAGGATTTGTCGGCCGACGACGATGATCACCGGGATGATCACCATGATGATGGCCATCATCCTGCAGTGATTACACACACACACGTCCGATTTTCTCGTTTTTTTTACACACGGCAAGAACGGCAATCCATCTTACTTTCTCGTTTTGGTTTTTGGTTTTTGTTTTTGTTTTTTAATTAAATTTCCTAATCAACTGATTACAACACAGGTTACACAGGTTGATACGGAAAGAACTAACTAACTAACTAGTTACAGGGTGTGTGATGGGGACATCAAGGTTGATCGTTTTCCGATTTGTCCGAAGCCATCGTCGTCAGATCATGTTGATGATGATGATGAGGATGGTGAGGATGGTGATTATCGTCCCGCTCTCTCTCTCTCCCGTGGTATGATCCTCGATGTTCTTGAGAATCCATCGATGAACTTGGTTGGTTCTTGGCAATATTTCAAATGAATGGTCGATGTCGGCATCGGTGTCGGTGGTGGTGATGACCACAAGATCCCATCTTAAGATACTTTATTATTTTTGTTCCCTTGAATACAATATGATTAATTCGCCATCTAAAAGCTCACTTGACCACCGCCATTTGCCTTGAACGCTCGCTTGCTTGTTCATGGCCGGGCATCATTCATCTCCTTACACCGAAAACCTTTGGGCCAACCGCATCATCGTGGTCGTCATCATTCATCGTCGTCGTCCATTCGTCCAATAATAGTAAACTTGGAGCTCACGAAATGGCGACCAATATCGCTTAAGCTGTTTGTTTTTGGCCGAACTTCTTCGTACTTCTTCTTCTTCTTCATTGTTGTTGCCATTCAAAAGATGCAGATAATGTTTCATTTCCAGAGATATAAAATAAATGTATATTTGTCTCCATATTGTTTGGCCGGAGAAGGATTATCATTATCATTGTGGTGGTGGTGGATTGGACAACATTTTTTGGCCACCGAAAAAGAATTTTGTGGGTTAATTTTTTTGGAGGCGGGGCTTTGCGGGGCAGGGCGGTGGCTATAGATATCCACTGGGTTAACCATTGGCATACGAACAAACAAACAAATGGACGGACAGACGGACAAAAAATATTAACACCTTCAACTTTGTATTGTGATTTTTTGGCTCTGCCTCTCTATCTCTCTCTCGCTTGCAACCACCGCCCTTTGGGCACACAATGAAACATTGTTCCATTGTAACCAACCAGCCAGCCAGTGTCTGTGTTTGAGAATCCACGATACATTATTCTTCTTCTTTTTTGTTTTCGCGCGCTTTTTTTTACGTTACGCCTCCTACCTGTCGGAAAATTGGATATTTTGATGTAACATCGAGAACAACAAAACAAACACCTGGCCATCATTAATGGCATCGATGTCCATCATCCAGTCGGTCGGCGCCATTGTAGCCATTGATCCGATTTGATCGGATTTGAGGCGATCCGACACCACCGTTAAGATTCGGATGACGCCCGATCGCTTTCTTCACACCACACATTTCTCTCATCACATCCGTCCGTTGGATTGGATTGGTGGTGGTGGTGATGGATTCACCGCTGCCAAAAGAAGAAGAAGATTATCATTCTCATTTTGTTCGGCTAATTATTGCGCGCTGACCGCAATTCACACGCACCTTTTATTTTTTTTTTGGTTTTGTTTTTTTGTTTTTGAACCACCAAGTTCCGCGCCCAAATCATCTTCTGGCGCCACACATCTACACACACACACACCCGCGCAAAAACAATAACTCTCTCTTTACGCATCATTATGGTGAATCTTGGATGCTGCTGCTGCCATTGCTATTACTATAGATTGGTATTAATAGCCCCCTTCAGGTACACACACCTGTTGGATGCCAAGGGTTAACTCCGGTTAGTCGCCGGAGGTTAATATGTTGCCTAATATGCAAAATCTATGGCGAACACAAAAAAAACAAAAATTAACCCACTCTTGCTCTCGTTTTCTTTTTTTTCGCTTTTGGAGCGCCGCGGAGAAGTTTTCATTTTTTTTGCTGAAAAAAAATTAGGCGATTTTCTTGCCTGTGTCGTGTCTAGGCGGGAACATGGACGGCCAACAACAACAACAACGACGATATGTTTTATATTTGTTTTGCACACACACGCTCGCGGCATGCACATATCTTTGAAATTTTTGTTTTTTTGGGGCCTAAAATTCACCAGGTAAAATATCCGCCGCTGCGGCGCGTACATTGGCATCCATATTTCATACGAGCGCGCGCGAGCAGTTATTTCCGTACAATTTCAATGTGTAATTTTTTTCAAATTTTCATTTTTTTTTGCTATTTTGTTGTTGTTGTTCAAAAAAATCGTGAATGGGAGTTGGAACGTTGTAATTTTGGTTCGAAAACTAGGGAACGATGAAAAAAAATCCATTTTCGACCAATCGATTTTCAATGAGAGAGTGAGGATCTTGCGCTCCCATCCTTCAACTCGGTTATCTGCTTTGGAAAATCTTGTTGGCTCACACACACACACAGAGCTGGAAACAACAACAACAGGTAACATATAATGAAAGATTACCTGTTGATTTCGGTTTGTTCAAAATGTTCAACAAAATGTGGTTGTTGGTGGTGGTGTATTCTAGTAGGTTAATATTTCGTGATTTCATTTTGGTCTTGTTTTTTTGTTTTCCAAAAAAAAAATTTACAAAAAACAACAAAATCCTTCAATGATTTATTGAATCGATGATTGGCTACAAGCCAGCCAACTGGCCAGCCAAGGGTTATTTGTCCATGTGCGTGCGAATAAATCTTCTTATTCTTCTTTTTTTTCATTCATTTATTATTATTAACCCTTTTTCGGCCAGAGGAACACACCTTGCTACCAACCAGCTCCCTGGGTGAACACAGCGCCGAGATCAAGGATCGGGATCACTGTGCCGATTTTATTATCATTCCATTATTGGATCCTGATTCTCTCTCGCTCTCTCGCTCGCTAAAGTCCGATTGGCTTATTGGATTCAGCACCGCTCCGCACACACGGCAAGACGCGGCTAATTTGTAATAATATTTAATAGTCCCCGAACGATGATAATAATGGTAATAAATAATAATTTACAAGGTATAAACTTAAAAATACTGGAAATTGCTTTTTTTTGGCAAAATAAAATTAAAAAATTAAAAATTAAAACCGAAATCAAATTAAATCGAATCACAAATGAAATTAGCAGTGTATAAATACATCATCGTTGCGCAGCGTATAAATTGGGCAAATTTTTTTTGGAAAAAAAATATGAACAGGGAACAGCAAGCGGCGGCCACCCTCCTACTACAGACAGACCAGCATTTGTGTGTGGTGCGGCCCACCAAGCGCATTACAACTAAACAGAAGACGAAGCTATATGCTATATTCCCCTCTCTGATTGGTCCACCAGTGATGATTTGGTTTTGATGACGAGGCATATTATAGCACTGTGGAAAGCGTGTAGCTTTAACCAGTACCAGTGTCTGTCCATGTTTGATGCCTATAACAGCCGTTCTCCCCTCTGATTGGTCCAGTGGTGATGGTTTTGCCTGATGACGAGGCACATTATAGCACTGTGGAAAGCGTGCAGCTTCAACCAGTACTCGTGTCTGTGCTTGTTGGACGCCTATACAACCGTTCTGCCCTCTGATTGGTCCACCAGTGATGATATGGCCTGATGACGAGGCACACTATAAACAGCAGAAGAAGAAGAAGGCGGGTTCTGAAACAAATACAAAATGTTTCTTGCTGTTGGTGCGCTGCTGTTGTCTGTCTGTGCTGTCCAAAAGTGTGTAATATAAATTAGCTCAGCTCGCGCGGCTTGATGCACTGAACTGAACTGGAGCTTTTTGTTCCACTTGGATTACTTGGATTTATCCAAGATTTTTTTCGCTTTTGTTTTTGAAACAGCTCTTCATTAATCCAAGTGATTGAGGATTCAAAAAGGATTAATGAAACTGAACGAAGAGTTGCAGCCGGTCAGCCATTGAATTTTTTTTGGCGCGCTGTTGAATGTTGCGCACTGAGCTTGATCTTTTCTTCTTGGAAGCAGCGAATCTTCTTTTCATTTCATTTTCCAAATAGTCCAAGTGCTGATCTTCATCTTGAACAACACACTGAACACTGAACTAGTCAGTCAGTTAGTTATACTCCCAAATTGTGTTATTATTATGTAATACCCGAAGAAGTTCAAGAAGATGAAGATGAAGATGAAGATGCTAAAGAAGATGCAGAAAAAGCATAAAAAGATGGACATCACACCAGAACACCATCGTGTTTCGGATGCACAAGAACAACAGCAGCACACTGGCTCAAGATGCTGAACAAGATGATGATATTTTTGCTTGAAAAATTTATTTTATTTTCTTCAAGCGCTTTTAGCGCGCCGCGCAAATATTTGAACAAGGTCGCCAAGAAGAGGCAGCGAGAGAGAGAGAGAGAGAAGCCAAGATCTTGACACAGGGACATTGATTTTGATTCGGATTTTTGTATTTTTGTATTTTTCTGTTTGTTTCCACTGCCACTTGTTGTTGGTATTGCATGGCCGAATCCTTGGGATGCCGATCTTGATCCTGTCGGAGGATAACACCAGAGATCGAAAAACAAAAATACGAGATCGTATGACAGCTTTATTTGACAAGTTTATACGCTGTGTTGTGTTGTTGGGCAGCAGCAAGAAATTCCTGAGAAGTTGTCGTTCGTTTTCTTCGGGCATTCACACACACGCACACACTCGCGTTTGTCCTTCAAATTCATTCATTCAGTTAATATTATTATTATGTAATATTATTAGTATTATGACGTAATCTGATGGAATTTATGAATCAAGTCATTCTACGGAAGGGACGGCAGGAGGCGGAGCCTAAGATCGAACGTCAAAGTTCATTGACAAAAATTGAGAAAATTGAGAGCAAAAATTTTTGGTTTTCAAATTATTTTTTTTGGCGGGAAAAACAATTTTTGTGTGTTTCATGGAAACACGAAATTTTGGAATGAGAACACGGACACACACAGACACAGGCATTTATGTAATAATGAGAAATTACATTAAATTAAATTTATTATTATTATTATTATTATTACAATTCATTACATAACAACCATCCATTTACCTGTCTGTCTGCCTGTCTGTTGGCCCGAACAACGACTACGACGAGAACGAAGACTACGAGACGACGACGACGACGGAAAACTGCTACGCGCGACCAATGACCGAGGAGAGATGTAACGATGCAAAAAACGATGGCTGCATATTCCAGCCACGTTTCATCAACATTTAACTGAATTAGATTGGATGATGTTGGTGATGATCATCATCATCGTCATGATGATCATAATGATGTGGATGATGAAAGCTTTTCATTTAGATGATTCCAAACCGTACATATTGGCTTCATAATGAAAATTGGTTATTAAAACGAAAATCTGTGCGCGCCCGTGCGAGTGAGAGATTGATGAGATGTGAAATAATATTAATATGAAATGGAATGTAAAATGACGAGCCCAATCAATTTATTAATAATAATAATCATCATAATTCTTCTTTGGGGTCGCAAAGGGTTAATATTTTTTTAACCAATCATGATGCACACCCGCCCAAAGGTACACACCTACAGGTAGGGCCAAAATGATCCCCATTCCGATCATTGGCTTACGCGGGGATCATTCTGGGGGATGGGCGAATATGGCGCCCGGATAACACACAGCACTAGATCCTAGAATAATAATAATACAAATGATGATGATGATGAATGCCGCCGTATTCATTTGTCATCGATGAACATCGTACCATCATCATCATCTTCACCATCTTCAGCTTGAAGCCTAGAAAAAAGATTGAACCTCGAAAAAAGATTGACCTAAAAAATAAGAAGATGAAGATGCTGAAGAAATTTATGGACGAAAAATTCATCAACAACAACAGCCAACAGCAGTCAACAACACTGAGCATCGTTTCGGGATTTATTACCCGGGCCAATCCCTTTATTTTCTTGCTGTTGTTGTTGTTGTTGGCGGCGGCAGCTCTTTGCAAGGAAAACTACACATTCTTCGGATCTTGCCGAAGCGATTTTGGGCTGTTTGTTCGCCGTCGACGACTAAGAAGACGACGACGACTAAAACGTACAAAAATAACAATAACAATAACAATAACAATAATAATAATAATAATCTGAACAAAAAACCAAAGCAAACCAAACCGAAAACAACAAAATTGTCCCAAATTGTAATTGATTTTCTGTAGGAGCTGAAGAGTTGAAGAGCTCTGGAGCTCTTTATTTTGATGGTCATTGCCATCATCATCTTGATCATCGTTGCCGTTATTCGAAGCGATTCATATTTCCATGATTCGAATTTCCAGAAAATATTTCCAGAAAGATTGCCTCTAATTTGACGGAATTGGCGGTTTCCGAAACATTTCTCTATGCTCCACCCCTTCGGTCTCCGGCCGCCCGTTAACCCTTTCGAACCGTTAACCCTTTGCAGTCGTCTTCAAGTATCGTCTGGCATCACACACACACACACACACCCGGCATACATTTAATCCCCGCCCCGGATTACAGGGTGATTGATCGAATTAATTTTGTATTTTTTTTGGGAAAATTAGATGGATTGGATTGGTCGATGATTGGTCGTTGTGTGTTATATAACTTGAGGATGTTTTCGGTTGCTGTCGGTTGTTGTCCCAAGTTGTGTGGATGTGCTTGGAATATTTCTTCATCAAACCTTGTCCAATCTCATCATCATCATCATCATCATCCTCTTTCCTTCTCTCTCTTTCATCTCGTGCGGATAGGTTAACTTTAGTCTTCCATTTTTTTTTATGGTCCATCCAGATCATAATCTTGTTAAGGTGGTGAATAAATATCTATACAAAATTATGAAATATGGCCATAGCCAGAGGGGCAAAAAGAGGGGGAAAGCGAGAGAGAGGGGGCGAAAAATATGAAATTATTATTATTCAATCGGCTTCGCTCGGTTGGCATTAACACTTTGAAAGCCAGTGTGTGTGCTCTAAAAATATCCCATTTGGAGCATCTTCATCATCATCATCTTCTTCTTTGCCGCATCATTCACATCATTTTGAGTAGTCCCGTGTCATCTTCCATGGAAATTGCCGTAACCGTCAACCTCGACTCTCCGGTTGGCCATCGACTATAGTCATAATAGTCGCACCGGCTCCTGTGTGGACAAACTCCTGTGATTGGTTGGAACGCGCGCTCTCGTTGTTGTTCAAACAACAAACCTGGCTTGATCATCGCTTGTAGTGTGCAGTGGTGTGCAACCGTTTTGGAATCAACAGGTTAACACCTCATCTGTGAACAGGACTTGACAGAAATACACCACGCCTTCTGTGTGTCTCGTCATCAGGTCAAATCATCACTACTGGACCAATCAGCAAGAGCGAGAGAGGAGGGGACTATAGCTTTGTCTTCGTCGTCGTCCTTTAGAAGTGTGCTTGGCGATGGGCGGCGCCAAAATGTTTGTCTGTGGGCGGGACTACCGGTTGCTCGCCGCTGACGTAACAACATTTATGAAGGGAACACCGAAAAAATAGAATCAAATGGAAGACATGGTTTTCACCTTTTTTCCTGTTCTTGTCTTTTATTTTCTTTTATTTTTTATTTTTTTCCACAAATATAATTGAATCCAATTCAATTAGATAAGCTTGAAGCGTTCCATGAAAATTGTATTTATTATATAAT
>JAOZJS010001455.1:0-10306 GCA_025882695.1 Amerodectes protonotaria | reverse complement strand
TTTCGATCTATTCGTTTCGTTTCGCTATTCGCTTTGCACTTTGACCGAAGACCTTCAGGGCAAACAAGTGACGAAGAAGACGACGACGATCAACCGAAAAAAAAATATAAAAAAAAAGATCAGGGTTGTGCAACCATTTTTTTTCTGGATGATAAACGGGCCGAATGAAAAATTTTTGTGCCGGGCTTAAATAGACTTATGGCGACATCTGTGAACATCAGAACAGAAATACATCACTGGTGAACCAATCAGCGAGAGAGGAATACACCTCCTTTTCTACTGTTTATAGTGCGCCTCGTCATCATGACAAATCATCACTAGTGGACCAATCAGAGGGAAGAACGGTCGTTGTAGGCGTCAAACAAGCTCTTGTACTTGTGGTGGGAAGCTACCAAGCTTTCCATAGGTTTTACAGAGTGTAGTGTGACGCCTGGTCATCAGGTCAAATCATCATCATTGGACCAATCAAAGAGCGAGAGTGGGAGGAGGGCAAAATAGTGCTTCGTCTCCTGTTTAGCTTGCTTGCTTGTTTAGCTGTGTGCTTGGTGGGCCGCACCAAAATTTTTGAGACTTCACATACGGCCCTCTGGTTGCGGACCTCTGAAATAGAGAAGCGCGATCGAACAAGAACAAGAGCTTAACGAAACCGGAGAAGATGGTTGGTGGTGGTGCTGGAATGGAATGAAATGAAATGAAATGAAATTGAAGTTGAAGTGAAGTAAAAAAATCGAGCCTGTCCGTGAACGCACCACAACCGGTTCGTGCGGCATTTCTCTGAACTTTGACCATATTTGACCATTTTAAATGAGAGAGAGAGAGACCTAGCGAGAGAGTGAGAGAAAGAATGAAAGATTTGAATCGTTGAAACCGAATGGCAGGCCCTTGGCAAACGACCGAGATTTTCGGCCAAAGATTAACACCACCAACACCATGAACCGACCGAATGCTCCATACTGTGTGCCAAAGTAGTGTGATTTTTCACTCACATAAACCAAATTGAAAAAGAAAACTGGGCTCTTCTTCTTCTTTTGTTTGCTATTTCTTGGTAACAACCTTGGGGCCAAAGTAAACCAAAACAAAAATCAAGGTCCCTAAGTCCTCAAGGCCTAGGCTCTTATTGTTCGTGCAATCATCGCAATGTTCCCTTCCTTCTTCCCAGAATCTATCCATCCAGAGGATTCTGGATCCTGAATTTTCTTGGCTTCTTCTTCTTTCTTTCTTTCTTTTCTGGCAAGATTCTCGGATCTTTTGTGCAACGAAATTTGAATTTTCTGGGCCCCTTTGGCGCGTGCATGCGATCCTCCCTCCCCTCGTTGAATGTTCATTATCATTATCACCAGGAGCGCCCAGCAGAATATCATGTTGGTAATGATATGGCTATGATACCGATGAATGAATGAATGAATGGAACGGATGGATCATTGGATGGATCCACATGGATCCATGGGCGCTACCACCGAATTCGCTTCCCTTGCAGGAGGAGGAAACTGTATGTGCCTTCCCGTGTGTGTGTGCCTTGTGTGTGCGAGTGTGTATGTTTGTGTCTGTTGGCTGCCGTTCCAACCATTATTTATTCCAATGAAGATGGATCGACATTGGATTCACATGATGTCTATGAGCGTCGAGCGCCGAACAAGCAAGCAAGCAAGCAAACAGGATCCATGATGATGCCAGAATCCGGGAATGTTTTCAGTGGCAAAAGGAAGGGCGCCACCAGAGGGTAGATTTTGGATGTTTCTTCTTCTTCTTCTTGTCTTTCATTCATGGTTGAAAATTCTTTTTGGAATTTTTTCTTGTGTGTGTTCCATTCTCTGGCTCGCGTCTTTTGGCAACAATTTTTTTTATGAAAAATGATTATTAATTATAATTATGGATTCATTTTATTCAATTCATTAATAATAGACTTCTTGGTAAAGGCTTCCAAGATACTTTTCCAAGAAGCGGCAGAACTTTTACCATAAGAGGATCGTACCAACTTCTCGTCGAGCAGAATCTCTGCGTAGCAACCCCAACGTTCCAGAATACATTCTCTCCACATTCATAATTCTGCGAGAATCCGCGCGAAAAAAAGGATTATAATTGTCCACCTTTCTTCTTTAGCTTCATCTTCTCCACTTTTCATATTTCAAGTGAAGAATCCTGAATCCTGAATCCTGAAGATGAAGAAGAGGAGAAGAGAATCCTTTTCGTTCAATATTTTTTTTGTTCGTGGTTCATCGAATCCAAATGGAACGGAAATGAATTTTGGATGAAAAAGGCAGGCAGGGGAGATCCAAGGGCAGGTCCAACCAAAGGAGACCAACATCATTTAACAAACAAAAAAAAAGTTGACGCCAAACACACCGTAATCTTGTTGGCACCTCAACAACAACAACCACCACAACAACGGTACTTGAGCACACACTGGAACACACTGGAACTGGTTAAATTGAAATTCCGAGCATAATTTTCATTTTGAGCTCGAAACCATTCAAGTTGGGCCATGTCAATACACACATTCCCATAATTTTTGTTTTGTGTGTCTGGCTGCACCAAGAAGATGCCAACAAGATGTAATGATGGCAAGGCGTTATTGCCAGCGAATTGAAATGAAAAGAAATAATTTTCCAAATGTCGAATTCGGTCGCAAATCCAATCGCCATCGCTTGCAGTTATTGATGCGCTCGAAGATGCCCTCTCAATTATAACCAGATAATCACCGTGGATCACCTTGATAATCACATGGTGGTATGGAGAATGCCTTCCGGCCTTTCTGAGCCCGTGTGTTTGTGCTAGTTGATGCGGCTTTTTACCTGGCCATTGTGTGCCTATTGTGTGGCTTCAGTGTTATTGTTTGTTTCCCTAAATTCCATGGTTTAATAGGCCTCCAGAGACATCGACAAGATCGAGATGGCAATTATCAACACACACACAAAAATCTGGGCCCTAGATCCCTAGACTGGCTGGGTAGGTGGATGGATGTTATTACCGAGAAAAAAATACCATTGCCTATCTGCTATTGGATGATTGATAGTGTCTGCGGCACGCTGTGTAAGCCAGGAGATGGGCGTGCTACTGGGCGTCTATCGGAAAAGGAAATGCATGTGTGCAAGCGCGCGTACATATTTTATGAATGCTCCATCAAGCCAAGCCCCTCCATTCGGGCGGAGCCTATTACTACTGCTACTGCTACTGCTACTGCTACTACTACTGCTACTACTGCGACTAGCTCCCGGATTTTCCGCTGGAAATCGATACTGATAATCATTTGGGATTCACGCCAAAACCAGAAAACAGGATCCAATTATCAGGAGAAACGAGCCCAGATTCTTCGGAATAAGAATTTTATTTTTATTTTATTTTTGAAAATAATTCTCTCGCCTGTTCGCCGCCCTTCAAAATCTTGATTTGAATTTTTGTCTTGTTTCCCTCGTATTTCCTGCCAATCAGAGCTGATCAGAAAGTTCGATGAAAGATTTGGGATTTTTGTTTTGTGCTGTTGTTTTAATGAAGTGAGGATTGGCTTTCGGATGTGAATCCACGACGACGGAACCCACTCAGAAGAAATATTATACTACTTGAACAACCAGGATGGCGCCACCGGGAAGTGATATTATCTTGCTTGCTTGCCAGCTAGCTTGCTTGTTTGCTTGCTTCGGGGATTCAAAATGGTTGGCTGGAAACCAACCAACCAACCAACCTTCGGCCAATAGATAAAATCATCATCATCATTGCAAACCAGGATACGCTCACAATGATAGCAATGCAATGGTGTGTGTTGGCGTTTTGGATGGCGGAAATATTTCCAACATTTTTTTTGTTTTGTAAATCGATTTCCAAGCACTAGACAATCGTGTGTGGGTATGGGTGTGTCTGTGGGTGGGTGTGTTCCGTCGACATGTCTGAAAACGAAACAAAAAAAGTTTCCAGCTCGCCCAAGGAAGCTTCCTTTTTTCTTCTGGTTTTGGTTCCAAAGTTTTTGGATCGTTCAATCGATTTGGCCCAAAGAATCCAGCGCAAAAGACAGGATGTTCAGCTGGAAACCGAACCGAATTGGATTCTGGGGATTCGCTGGATCCCAACAATATCAATGGATGGATTCTCCGAGATTGGCCGTGGCCGTGCCCACACACACGCCATTTCCGATCCACAATCCAGAGCTCATCAAGCCAACATGGTGATTGGATTAAAATTCTGGAGCACAGAATTTCAATCATCATCATCATCATCATCATCGAAGGATATTATTACATCTTGCCACTATTGTCTGGATGGTAATGATGATGATGATGATGATGATGATGATGATAATGGCAACAACAAAGAAAATGGACATTTCCAGACGATTCCATTTCCACCAACGCCAGAGTAGTGTGTGTGTACACACTTGGGAGCAAGTCTGTATGTTTGTGTGTGTTCATTTCAAAACCGGAATCGATTGCATTAATGGTTGCTAGGAAAATTCCATTCTATTTTGAACAATAGTTTCATCACGTTTCTGACTGGCATTAGCTTGGGTATTGGTATTGGTTGGTTGGTTGGTTGGTTGGTTTGCATATATTTTTCTCTCTCTTTGGGTGTATATAGCGCCCGGAATTCACTCTCTCGCTGCCCTGGGCCTGTGTGTGTCAAAGACCGTGAAGACCGAGACTCGTGATCGCACTGCTGCTGCTGCTGCCTTGGTTCAGTTGAGTTGAATTGGAGCTTTCCCTAGCTAGCTAGCTGGCAAGCAACCAGAACAAGAAGACGAAGAAGAAGAAGAAGATAAGATTAATAATGGATTACTGTGCGGGTTCCTGTGTGGATCGTGTGTCTGCTTGCCTGCCTGCCTGCCTGTTTTTCCAAGGTTCCAAACGGAATTCGTTTTCGTTTTCTAGATAAGCTCATATCCTCCGGTTCAAAGGAAACCACTGAAACTGAAATCTCTGGTGGTCTCTTGGCTCCCTCAACACGCCCAAAATCCCTAGCTCGATTATGGTCGGGTTGATTGGTGGAAAAAATTCCATTCAGCAAATTCTTCGGTTCCCCAAAAAAAATATGCTAATCTCAAAATTCTGGAATGAGATTTGCCATCCCAATGCACCCTCGTACCACCACCGTACATGTGTGTGCAATGTGCACCAAGTTCATCTCGAATCCTGAATCAGAACCATGGTGATTGGAGGGGCGAAATTCTCGTTTAGATCTGAACAACGATCAACGATCCGGTTTCTCTTCTTCTTCATCTTCTTGATTCGTATGGTTGTCGGTGGTTGTGATTTAGAGAAGAAACTTAAACCAGTTTAGCTTCAATTGAGCTTGAAGAAAACGAAAAAAAAATCCCAAACCACAAATGAATGAAGGATGGATGAAACAAACAAAAGAAAGGGAAAGTATCCATTGTACTTTTTCTCTTCGGCTACCAATGGATTCAAGGTTTCCGCCAGGATTTCAGGATTTTTTCCCGGAATTCCATCAATCTCCGGCCACTCTAGCTTCTAGTTCCAGAATCCTAGTGTCATGTCATGTCATTCATTAATTTTTTTTTCAAAAAATCCTTTTTTGCCCGCCAATCACACAAATTTGGGCCAATTCATTCGATTTTGGCCTTTCAAATGGCCTTGTTGCCCACATTCGTTTTGTGCCACTACCACAGACATTGACCTAGCGCCAGCATGTGTGTGTAGGTGCGTGTGCGTATGTTGTCTGCATGCACATGTTGAGGCATGCGCGTCTGCATTTGTTTACCATGTTTCGGCATTCGACTCCTTCGTTGACGAGTTTGTTGCTAGCAGCATCCGTCGAAGCTAGCGGATGTTTGCCCCTACCATCGGCCTATGCTTCTACTTTCGGATTTCATTGCCCCTCTTTTTCGAATACTTTTTAATGCTTCCATTTCAACCACTACCACTACCACCAAGTTTCTATCCGCTGACGTCTTCCTCTCAATTGGTGGCAGGCAATTTCACTTGTTCTTTCATATTTTTATTTTCTGTTTTCTTCTTCTTTCGTCTTCGTCGTCGTCGTCGTCGTTGCTGTTCACCGCCGCCATTCAAGTTTGCTGCAGTTCGTGTGTGTGCGTTGGTGTTTGGTGTGTCTTGAAACTTTTAATGTGAATGTGAATTTCTATTTTTCTTCGTCAATCGTGCATCCGTTTTCGGATTTTGGTGTCTGTTTTTGTGAGCGGCTGATTGTTTCATTTCGACAAAAATATATTTCTCATCATCATTCTGTGTTTGGTTCGTTTGAGACAGACCACACAATCAACGAAAAAAATAACCCGAATCAGCATTCGAAATTCTGTCTCGAAGATACAACAACATCAGCACAGCAAACACGTTCTCAACGCACACACACAAGTCTACAACGCAAGCAAGCAAGCAAGCAATCATCCTCGTGCCTAAAAGAATCTTCTTGTCCTTATCATCCGTCCAACCGTCCGTCAATCACATATTTTTTTGGTGTATTTTCTTCAAGCAAAATTCCATTTCGTCAATATTAGTAAGAAACCACACAAGAATCGATTATCTTCAGCCACAATTCCAAATTCCAAAAGCTAACAAGGTACGTATTTTTGTTGTTGTTTGTGGCCTTGCAAGCAAACATTATACACTGTGTGTGTGTGTGTGTGTGTGTCAAATAACCCGACCAAAACCATCAGAAACCAGCAGAAACCGAATACGCAGACTATTTTTTTCTTCTTCTTCTTCGTTCGTTCTATTTTCTCGCTCAATGTGCGTGTGTGTTCCGGGCGTTTCCTTCAACCAATGGCTGCTGGTGGTGGTGGTGTGATTCTTCAAATGTTTTCATTTTCGTTGTCTCTGTGTGTGTGTTCTTAATGTTCTTTTTGCATCGAAAGTTTTCAAGTCCAAAACGTTTGAGAATTCTAGAATTTCAATGCGGTGTTGCCGCACCGCATGTGTGAGGTTTCCTTTTCCTGTGTGCGTTGTGTGTTGTTCATCATGTGTTTTGAATGTCTTATACTATTTGATAATTTTTGGCCAAAAATATACCGTGTAGCAACGCTTGCCAATTCATCTTAATCATACCAACTTCCTCTCGCTCTCTCTCTCTCTCTCTCGCTGCCAGTCTCTCTGTCGCAGTCTAAGTGTGTGTGTGTGTGTGTGCCTTTGATGTTTATCTTCATTGCATTTGTATACGAGAGTGTGTGTGTGTATTGGCTATGTTTGAATATCTCACGGTATACACAGTGTGTGCGTGTGTGTGTATGGTGTGGCGACAAAAGAATTGTAGCTAGCTAGCTAGTATGTGTGTGCATATGGTTGCATGTGTGATGATGAGACAAACGGCCGGACAACAATAAATAAATTTTCTTAACGAAAAGAAAATGGAAATGGCCGTCGTCTACACTAAGCTGACGCCTGGATTATTATTGGTGTTATTGGCTGGTGGTGGTGCGGTTGTTATTGGTGGTGGCAATAAGCGACATGGCAACACCACCGCCGCCACCACCAAGGAACACAACAAAGATGTCAAAGTGGGGAAAAGCAATGCGCAGATAGAATGTTGTTGTTGGTGGTGTAGTTTTTCTGGTCGAGGATCAGCCATCAACATCATCATCTTAGTAAATGGCGGCGTTGTTTATTACGCCAACCACAAGCTACAAGCAGTGTGTAATTTCTTTACCAACAACAAAAATGGGCTTGAAACTCCCATCCCGTAGTTCCGGATCAGCTGTATGGAAGAATTTTTTTTTTGTGTGGATAAGAATTTCAAAGCTTGTTGTTGTCAAAACAACAACAGAATAGGGCGCGATAGTTGACGATAATCATTCCTGGTCATGTGGTCTTCTGTGCTGGTGCAAGCACTAGCTTGTATCTTCTGTAAATTTTATCATTAAACTCTTGTGCTATCTCGACATGTCGGTGTGGATGCACCCAGCCAATTGGATATCAAAATAATATTGGATGTGGGGATACACTTGAACACCCCAGCTAGAAAGCAGAAAAACAAAAAAAAACGAAAACGAGATCATTGATCATTTGGCAGCATAGCCAGCCAGCCATTATAACATCATCATAACAAAATAATAATTCTTGGCGCCATACTTCTCAACTCGGGTTGGATGGATGGATCTTGCTGGTGTTGGCTGATCTCAAAACGACATCCTTTCTAAATCCGATCCTTGTTGTTGGCTGTAGCCTAACTTTTGTGGCTTAGCACTTTGTGCCATGAACGTACACTCACGTATACGACGTACAAGCTTACAAGCTATAAGAAAAGGAAGAAAAGTCGTCATTTTTTTACGGACAATCGCGCAAGTCGAAACAAGCCGAGTAGTTCGTCGTCCCACTTCCCCTGCCTGCCTAGTCGATAATCGATTGTATCGATATTTTTCGATTTTCCCCCCTCTCCTCCTCGAGGATAATGCATATGCTTATGGTAGTGGTGGTAGTGGTGGTGGTGGTGGTGATTTATCTTGGATGATGATGATGATTAGGATTAGGATTTTTGCTTGGTCGTCGTCTTCTTCGTTGTCGTCTCCGGTACGCATTTGGCTGGCGGTGTGTGTTTTTGCTCGGTGCAAGAATGATTTTTTCTTGTTGTTGTTGTCGCCGGTTGCTTGCTTGCTTGAAAACGTCATTTTGATTTTCGCGAAATGGTTATCGTTTTCTTCGTTTCTCAAGTTTGGTTGCAGAGAATAGGCTTGCTTATTTGCCGTGCCGTGCCGTGCACATCTGGTTAGTTTCATCAATTTTTAAGGATTTTCGTATTCATTTTGGTAGCGCGCTTGTGGCCAATGAATGAATGATCCATTGTATGTTAATGATTATGATTGGCTGGCTGGATGGCTGATTGTGAAGATTCGGTTTCTCTTTTTGGTGTCTCAAAGACAAAATATACGTATGCCTGAAAAGATGGCGGATGATGCCGCAAAGAGCTAGCTAGTTCTAGCTATAGCTAGGGTTGTAAATTGATCTTGCCTATTTCATAGATAGATAGTGTGCGCTGCCCACTAAAAGTCGGCGGCATTCATATCATTTGACTAGTGTGTGTGTTTACTTCAAGTGGATCCTGTGTGGACTCTCTCTCTGGGGCCGTATGGACTCGTCCAACGCGCAAACACTTGTTGAACGGACAGAGAGTATGACTGGTTAGGTTTATCGCGCGGGTACCAACCGGTTGTAGTTGGCGACCGAGGCGGCGACGGCGGCAAAAATCTTTGGCCAAAAAAAACCATCGTTTTTATTTGCTTTCTGTTTTTTCTCAATGTGAGTGAATGTGTGTGCGTTTTATCACACAAACAAGCACCAGCAGTTAGGCTGTGCTATGCGCTTTGCATTTCGCTTGCAAATGTGTGTTTTTGTATCAAATTTTTGCATTTTGCTGGCGTTGGTTTGGGTAGAATCTTTGTTTTGGTGTGTCTTTCTATCATCATCATCCTCATTGGTTGGTTGGTTGGAAAAGGGGATACAAACACCACATAGCATTGAGAATATGTGAGAGAGCAGCAGCAACAATATACGATGTGAGTCATTGCCGGTTGGTTTTTGGGGATATGATTGAGAGGATATGATTGTGGTGGTGGAGGTACTAGTGGAGGTTGTGGTGGTACTAATGGAGGTGGAGGTTGTGGTGGTGGTCGAATGCCATGGATTTTTATTTTTTCTGGGTATCAAATTTTATATCACATTGCAATTTCATCGCTTTGGATGGATATAATGTATGCTAGTTGATCGTGGAACGCACTAGACATTAGTCACACACACGAGAATAAAGACATTGGATCCGAAATGTTGATGATGATGAAATGTTGTTGATTTATAATTCTTGTTTCTGTTGGTTGATCTTGGTTTTAGGTGATCATCTTTGTCACAATAATAACCATAAAAAAACATGGCAGAATCCTGCTGAAGAATCCTGTTGAAGAACGAAAATCCTGAAGGATACACCAGTGTACCGTTGCCTTTCAATTCATCATCGTCCATTGATTTTCGATAGAATCCTCGTCATCATCATCATCATTTTGTTCGTTTCTTAAATTTTCGTGTGAAACGCCCTTTTTTTCCACAATTGGTTCATGTCCGGGATCAGGGGGCTGCTGCTCTTGAAGATCATCATCACAAGAAGACGAGAAAACCAAAAATCGGATACGCCCAATGTGTGTGTATCTATGTCTATAAAGGAGAAGAAAATGTTTTAGTCAACAACAACAACAAGCGAAGTAAAAAAAATTAATAATAATTTTTGGTTAGAAAGCCGCTAGAAAAAAATTACGAGCATCTCCCTCTCTCTCTCGCTCTCGCTCTCTGTCAATTTAAAGAGTGTTCGTCCTCATTGTCAATAACCAAACCAACCAAAACGCCTATTGATCTCAGCTCAACAT
>JAOZJS010001454.1:0-10307 GCA_025882695.1 Amerodectes protonotaria | reverse complement strand
AAATTAAATTGTCAACAAAAAAATTTTCAAAAAAAAACAAATAAGATAAAAGCTCCCGAAGCGTCCAGCTCCAGCTTCCAGGTCCTCATCATCCATCGTCGGTTTCATTCCATAAGTTGATCCTGAAATACTACTCAGTTATAAAATTCAATGTGCAATGTGGCAAACATGTTGCCGACCGCTGAATTATAAAATATTCTTTTGTGGAAAAAACAAAATAATTTTCTTAATAAAAAAAAACGAATTTTTTTTTTGGTGAAAATTATTGCTTTTCATGAACGTCGCAGATTTCCAGCAAAAAAAAACGAACCATGTCTGGTTGGTTGGTTGTTGACTATTTTTAATTTTTTCTGATCAATTTGCCACCAGCAACACATAATCCAGCAGCAGCAGCAGAATGGCTGAAGAATAATATTCTGCTAAAACCATGCTATTCGGATCGATACAGCATGGCAATTAATTATGAGCGCCGAATGTTTGAGAATATTTTTCTTTTTTTTTTGTTTGTTGAAAATAAGAAAAATGAAATTATTAAATGTACCATGGTTTCTTCGGGCGTCAGGGGTAGCCAGCCAGCCAGAAACACTATCCTGGACTACTCGTGGCAACAGTTCGTTTCGTGTATGTGCGTGTGTGTGTGTGTGTCCCGAACGGTGACCGTTGAATTGAACCGGATTCATATCACCATTCATATTCAATGAAATCCTATAGCAATCTTTCAAAGGAGGTGGTGGAACAATCCGGTACACGATGGTATACAATCAAGCATTCTGCCGATTATTTTCATATGCTATTCTGGCTGATCAGATTATTGTTGATTTTGGCCAGCTCACAGATTGAATCCTCTTCATTTTGGTCTAGTGATCCGTTCGCGGTGTTTTTGTATAATATTCAACCAAAATTATTCTTACACTATATGGTCATATTAATATTATTGATTGTTTTGGGTTTGGCAACCACCAGAATCATTTATTTTGGCCATAATTCTAAAGCATTCCTAATACACTATGATCTGGCCGTCATAAACCTGAAACATTATTCAAGGTGTCAACTACCAAGGAAAGTGTTCAACCAGATACGAACCAGAAGATTACGGCAACAAATGTCCACGGGCAGATATTATCCATTGAAATTTTGTTGTTACTATTTGAAGATTACAATTGAAATGTTACAGAATGGAGAGAATCTTGATTGGGAACGATTCAGACGGACCAGATTGCCAACGCTCACCGTGCTCACACCAAGCGATCGTTGTTGTTTGGCATTGTTTCTGTCCATAGCAGAACGATTGGTATGTTTGGTACAATTATTGCCAGGTAATTTGGATGTTGTTGAAATGAAATATGGAAATTTCATAATTTTGGTTCCTGCTCCCCCCCTCTCTCTCTATCTCGCTCCAAAAGTACCATGTACAATATGGCTGATCGTAAGCTATTATTATCGGATGCAAACCACGTTCATATATCAACATTGGTCAATTCATCTGCTGATGACCATGGATTTTGTTTTATATCTGCTAACATTTCACAAAATACTTTCCATCGGTTTGATTGCTTGTCTAGAATCAATATCATCGATGCTTGCATTCAAAATGATCATCATGAAAAGGATCAATGAGAAATTGAAGCTGATCGCCCGAAAGTGTTCAAATCAACGAAAGTGGAGATGTAATAATCAAACATTGAACAATTATGATAGATTCAGTTTGATCCATTGTTATCGTGAACATGGAAAAATATGCATCAAATATATGACCATTTTTCGTACACTTTGGAGCCGTCTTGGTTTGGTTGGCTATCTGACCGGCATACCAATCAACGGTATGTGCCTTCTGGCCTTATGGGAAATTCGTGCATTGTGTTTGGATTTTTTCAGCATTCTATTCGTAATGTGCTTTCATTCATGTTTGATGCTAATATCCGTACTGTCCTATGCTACACAAACGACAACATTGCATGAAACCCGATCATATTTGGTGCCCATTATTATGGCCATCAATCAGCCAGATTTGTTGAATTTAAAATTACAATTCGATGATTGGTTCCGTCGTTTGACCAGAGGCCGTAAATATGGGCCTACCATTCGATTGTTGGGTACCATTACCAATCGATTGGTACTGGAGGTATCTGCTGGCCCAAACAATGTGTACCATCTTTCAACCATCTTTTCTTATAATTTCAGGCAATCATAGTTTACTTTGGATTCCTCATCAACATTCTATCGCTTTTGCCCAAATTCTATCGCTTGTGAAACATGTTCGGCCATGTTCGAATTAATCAATGATCAAAAAATCAATCAGAGTAGCGAATATGGTTGGAAGAGAAAATTCATCGATCGATTCCATTGATTCGTTCCAAACTACGCCGTTTGGTTTCTTTTTTTTTTTTTGTTTGACATAAAAATTATGCTCATTTTCATTTTAATTGTTTTTCATGTCAACAATAAATTACACAATAAACACAAATTTTTCGTGGCAAACTTTCATCAATATTTTCTGGGAACTAGGTAACAAAACTCAACCATAATGCGGCGGTCACTATTGCGGTCTTTTTTCGCGGTAATAAATTTAAATTTCATAGTTTCCAATTTGCCCACTAGATGGCGCCACCATGTCTCATCGAAAAATTCGAATTTTTTAGTTTCCAAAAATGTCCACTAGGTGGCGCCACTAGTAAATGGAATTCAAATTTGGGCTACCATGGTTACCATGGTTAATGTTTTGTCTTGCGGTGAGTGTTGTGATTCTGCTGGTCACTAAAATCCAGAGTCTGGAATCCTAAATTATTGTGTACCAAAAAAATCCAACAAAACAACGAGAATGGAGAATACCAATAATGAGAAAATCGTAAAGGTAATCGAAGGTTGATGTTCGATTTGAGATTCCAATTGGTGTGGATTGATTCTTTCTCTCCTTCTCTCCCCCAATAGTCCTCCATACATTATTATTGCTTGAATGGGCTGTATCGAACAATGGCTTCATTGGCCACCGAAGGTCAACGAATGTACCCGGGCGACCAAACCTATCGTTTCTATTCAGGATGTTCATTAGCCTTCGAAGGAAGAGTACAGGAAGCCATACGAGAATTGGAACGTTGTGCTAATGATCGTGATCTAGGCTTGGGCGCCATCCACGCCCTCATCTATTCCCATCTGAGATGTCAAGTTGTTGGTTGGTGTCTCCAGAAAAACATCCAACCAAGATTCTTTCTAATTCTAGCTTGTGTTTCTTTTCTGTTCTGTTTGTCTCGTTCTCGCTTAAGACAAAGATGCCATCGAAGCTTTGGAGAAACGTTTGGAACAAGTGAAACAACAATCCAACGAAACGGTCAGTTTGGCCAATATTTTTGAATTTCCCGCCAATTTTTAAAATTATTTAACCCTTTTTCTTCCTCACTATCCCCCAGACACTGTACTACGGTAGCCTGTTCCTATTGCTGTCCAAGAATTTTCCGTTGGCTAAAAACTACATTGAAGAATTGAATGAAAAATTTCCCAACTATTTGGATGTGAGTTTCAAGCGCGCGAAATTTGAATTACAACCACCGATTCACATTTTCACAGGGTAAAGTTCTTCATGGTTGGCTGTTGGTTCTAGCCCAAACCCAGAATCGTTGGGATCCAAAAACCGTAAAGGGTTATGTGGAGTTTTTCTCCAAAATGTAACTATAATTGTGCCCCCTTATGCCCTCTTGTGCCCGTTACCTGGATTCACTTGATTTGATTGATTGATTGATTGATCCTCCGCCCCGCCTCACCACCACTCTATATTGAATCCCCAGAATCGAACCGGATGTTTTGATAATTTCCGCCAAACTATTGGAAATGTTGGAACAATACGATGGTTGTATAGAAAAATTGAATCAAGCCATCGCATTGTATCCGAAATTCACACCAGCTTTGATTGAAAAAATCAAAATCCACACCGTTCTAAAAGAATTTGAATTATTGTTGGACACCGCTTTGCGAGCATTAGCATTGGACAAACATTGTATTGAACCACAACGTTATTTGATCATCTACTATCTTGCCTGGGATTTCAGCGAAGAATCTGTAAGTCTTCGATATTCGCTTTGAATTCGAATTCGAATTCTAAATTGAAATTCGAATATTAACGCACACGCACATGCGTACAGGCATTGTCGAAAATCCAAGATTTGATATCTTCATTGGAGCTACGCGAACCAAAAAATGGCCAACTTTACTATGAAAGCTCCAGGCTAATCTGCCGTTTGGTAAGTCGAAAATAGACCGCTATGTGGGGATCTTATCACCACTGAATTTTGGTCCGATCCGATTTGGTATCCGTTTTGCCCAATGTCCAAGGCGTTCCAAAATGAACAGATCCTCATCCACTCATCATCGCTGATCGAACGTGCCGTATTCCTGGATCCGACCAATATTGATTTTGTTTGCGAATTTGCTTTCCAATGTGCATTGCTAAGTATTTTGATCATTTCGATCCTAGATCAATTGATTGATTGATGATCATATTATCATCATTATCATTATTCTTGTTGTGTTCTCCGTCTCTCTCTCTTTCTCGCTCTCTCTGCTTGGCCCAAAAGAACGTTTTCCCGAATCACAACGTCATTATAAGAATGCGGCCAAATTGAATCCGGCCAATCCAAAACCAATAATCGGACTTTTGATTGCGAAACTAATCGAATACGATTGTAATGATGTTGCTGGTC
Source organism: Amerodectes protonotaria (assembly GCA_025882695.1). Classification (NCBI taxonomy): domain Eukaryota; kingdom Metazoa; phylum Arthropoda; class Arachnida; order Sarcoptiformes; family Proctophyllodidae; genus Amerodectes; species Amerodectes protonotaria. The sequence continues at coordinate 5,616 of JAOZJS010001454.1, read as the reverse complement.
GTATATCCACGATGGCCAACAACACTCGTATCAATGATAGTGATAAATTAGCTTTGGACAAAATACACGAAGAAATAAATCATCTTGAAGAATTCAATAAAACAACAACAACCGATGGGCTCAGCTTGGTATGTATGGTTGAAATTCTATCATCCAATCCACTTTCTATTATTGTTCTTGTTCTTGTTTCGGTTCTGATGACGCCCCAGTTGGCGCCCGAATAATTACAAACCTAATCGGCCATGTATTCAATGTCTCTCTCTCTCTCTCTTTCTCTCTCGTTGTCTCTTAGGATTTATTGTTTCTTTGTTTGAAATCAAATTTCCTCCAACACCAAAGCTACGCATCAATCGAACCGTATCTATTGCAGATATTCAATCAAAGCCAACAACAGCTTAAAGTAAGTATTCTTGGCGCCCATGTTAATGTCTTAACTCCAGCATGGGTGTACACACACATTCTGATTGTGGGTTGCTCCTCTCGTTTGGCCACTCCCTCCCTCCCCCCTTCCCAAGGACCAAAACTTATCGGTGGAATTCTACGCCAACCTCCCGACATATCAATTGACCAACATCATTGAAATATGTCTATCATTATGTGGTGGTGGTGGCGGTGACCAATTGGAACCATTGATCCAAGGTCAGAAGATACCGGAAGGGTTGAAATATGCAAAAGAATTCTGCACGATCTTGTTGCAAGTATTGCCCAATCATAAAGAGATATTGTATCGTTGTGCAATGGTTAAATATATGCTCAACGATATACGGCCAGCCATGAATATGGTTAATCGTTGTCTTCAGTATGATCCGAAATTCCTTCCGGCCTACCTCCTGATGGCCAAAATGGCCATCCATGATCGTAACTTCAGGATCGCTCAACAAAGCTTGGACAATGCATTGGTGTTGGATTTTCAAGTATGTCGTTGGTTGGGTGCCATGGGCATCAGATTTTTAAATTTCCCGCGCTTTTTTTCAAAAAATAGATTCGAAACAATCTCAACTATATTCTGGCTAAAGCTTCGATTTTGAAACACGAACGGAAATATCAGGATGCTTTGGAATTGTTACAAAGTGTGGTGGCGGACGGCAAATCCCAACAAGAATCGTTGCGAACGGATGATGAAAAGCTCTCCATCGATTTACAATTGATCGACATCCATTTGATGCTCAACAATTTGGTAATACTAATGCCAAAATAGTTCAGTTCTGAGAATTTTGAAACACCCTGTACTTTGTGTATCCTATTCTATGCGTGTGTGAATACAGGGTGAGGCAAAAAAGATCCTGCAAAAATTGATGAACGACCAACACCAACATCATCAATCTGTGGCGAAAATCCGTGGACGTATACAATTGTGTCAGGCCCGAATCCATGTGGTGATGGGCGATTATGAGAATGCATTGCAAACATTACAACAGATCCGTATGGATCAGGGTGATGATAATTTCATCCGCTCCAGACAAATGATGGCCGCCATTTATTTGTCCAAGTACAAGGATCGTAAACGTTTTACCGATTGTTACAAGTAAGCATGTTAATGTTGTTGTTGATGGTGGTGATGATGATTTGTACCGAAATGCTCATTCCATGTTTTTGCACCGGAATCCGGATCCTGGAACATCACGCCAGAGATGTAATGGAACAATTTCCATCCGAACAAGCACAATTGATGTTGGGCGATGCTTACATGCATATTTTGGAGGTAATTATTTTTAGAAAAAGGGATTCTCTGGTCTTTCTAGATCATCATAATATCATAATATCATAATAATCATGGTCATGTTTCCAATGGCGCCCGGATAATGGCGCCCGTGGACCCCCCGACCCACCCGAAACAGCCCGAAACCGCCATCGATATCTATGAAGGAGCATTGAAAAAGAATCCCAAAGATTATGCATTGGTGTCCAAAGTTGGCCAAACATTGATCAAGGCGCATTTCTATGAAAGAGCGGTCACCTACTATAAAGCAGCGATCAAATCAAGCGGCCAGAGTTTGTTGTTCTGTTTGGATTTGGCCAATTTACTCGCAAGGCTACAACGTAATGATCAAGCCAAGGATGTGATCAACAGCGCGCTGAAATCGTTTGATGCAAAAAGTTCAGTTTTTTTCCGTTTTTCCGTTATTTTCCTGTTTCCACATCATTATAGGCTCAGTCATTATAGGTTCAGTCAGTATAGGTTCAACCAATATAGGTTCAGCCATTATAGTACCAATCATTATAGGTTAAGACATTATAGGGCCAAGTCCCGCCTCCTTGCATGCTTCTGCACGCTCCTCTCTCGCTCTCTCACTCTCTTTCTTGCTTGCTCGCTCGCTTCTAAGCCACCTCTTCAGCCTACTGTGCTGTGCTGTGTGTGCTAATCATCATTATAGCGCACAGCATTAACAAGTGCAATGCACAGCGTGTGTCATCTTGACTCCTCCCTTTCTCTCGCTTTTGTATGCACGACCATGTACGACCATCGCCATTAGTCACCACGTTTTGTTTCGTTTCGTTCTGTTCTGTTGTTCCCCCACCTACACCACCACCGTAGTAGCAACCAATCAAAATTTAGATGTGCAAATCATCCGAATCAAACTACTACAATCATTGGCCAAAGTGTATTTACAGTCTGGCAATAAGGAGGTGGCTTTGAATACTTTGCGCAATGCTCATGTTGAAAATCAAAAGTAAGTTACCCAAAGGGAAGGCGGGGCGGGGCTTAGGACAGTTCTAAATTCGAAATCGAATCAATTTTAACGGGTGTTTCAAAATTGTAACACCAACAAAATAGATTGATGCGTCGATTACCAGTGGAACATCCGGATCTGTTGGAGGAACATCGAAAGTTTTCAATCAAGTAATGTTGTAGAGCGGGATCGAGATTGTGAATATTGTTGCTACCAATCAATTTTGAATTCGATTTTTTTTTATTGATTTTTTGGCGCCAAAATTTGAAAACAAAGCCTTTGCAAAGAACTAGCCCAACTATTATCCACGTATGGCCACGATGATCGTCAAGCATTGCAAATCTATAAAGATTCATTACAATACGATACGCGTAACAATGATATCTATCTGCAAATGGCCAAAATCGAATTGAACAATGAAAACTTCGATCTGGCACATGGTTTCTGTACCACCATCTTGAAGTATAACCCCAACATGGATGAAGCAATCTTGGTAATATGATTCTCCTCGGTTGCATGTTGTTGTTGTTGTTGGTGTTGTCGTTGCGTAATGAATTCGATTATTATTAGTATAGACATAGACAGTAGTGTATTAGGTGTATAGAATCCCGGCGCCAAGGCGGCTTAGAGGATTCTCGGAATTCTGTCTGAATGTGTGTGTGGGCGTGGCCATGTGTGTAGAGGATGGGCGTAATAATATTTTTCTTTTCTTCTGCTTCTTCTTCTTCCCTCGACCTTCAAAGATGATGGCCGACATTACGTTCCGTCAAGGAGATTTTGAAGGTGCACTAAATCTTTACCATGAATTATTGAACAAGAATATTAGTAAGTACCCGCCCCGCCCCCTCCGGGCATACGTCTTTTATGAACGGCCCACCCGGGAAAAGGAAGGATTATATTTTCCCTCCCCCCGTTGGGGCTTTTGGGGCTAATCAATCAATTATTATTATTTTTCGGTTCACAAGCTTATTTCACGGCCATGGAACGTTTCATTGAAGCATGTCGTAGATTCGGTAAACTGAAATCCGTACCGGAAATGTTGAATCAAGCAGAAAATCGTGTTGGAAATCCGAATCATACAAGCAAGATTAATACGATTATCAACAATCGTAATACGAGTGGTGCGGGTGCGGCGGGCCAAAATGATTTGGCCGGTTTGTACTATTGTAAAGGATTGTATGAATGGTATACAGGTAATGATTATGTAATGATGATCGAAGAAGAAGACCTTCGAATTACATAATTATTACATAATTATTACATAATCATCCACTGCCCTCCCCCCGCCTCCCCTGCCTCCCCCTGATGATTAGGTAATAGTAATGAAGCGGTTAAAAATCTTTCCATGGTACGCAATGATCCAATGTTTGGGCGCGATGCAACCATTTTGTTGATCGAAATCTGTATCCATCCGGATTATCAATCATTGTCCGACCCATCAATGGATATGATCAGGTTTGGGATCATGTTGTTTTTGGTTTTTTCGAAGTTTTTCTGGAACACCCTGTTTTTCGGATTTCGCTTCCATTTCAGCCGATCAACCACCACCGCGTACAGTTCGTCTGGTTCGGTGAAAACGGCCGAAGCTCTTGTGGAGGTAGGCGGATCTGGGCGTGAAAAGAGAACGCGAGTGCGAGAGAGCGAGAGCCATTCCGGTTCCGGTTTCTAGATTTCTTTCTTCCTTGCTTGCTTTTGTTGTTGTTCTCCTTCTCAGGTTCTGAAACTTGAAGTAAACGATGGTGATGGAGATGGCGATGGCGATGGCGGCGATGAAGAGAGCATCAAAATACGGCTTCTCAACAATCTGGTTTTGTTGGCCAAAAAACAGAAAACCGATTCCGAGTATGTTCTTCAGGATTTATTGAAACTTGCTTCACAAGAACGTTATGTAAGTGCAAGTGCGAGCGAGCAAGACATCTCGGACATTACCGTTATATTTCCGTTATATTTTCGGTATTTTCCGTTTCGGTGTTTGTTTGTTGTTTCTCTCCTCCACCAGAATGAACATGTCGGCATTATTTATACGATGGCCATGGCCTACATGACGCTAAAACAAACACCAAAAGCTCGTAATCAATTGAAACGAATCGCCAAACAAACATGGCGATATACGGTAAGTTTGCAATCGCACGGTATCCGGCCATCACGACACACTCCATTGGGCGTGTTCGGCCATCACAACACACACGCCCATAACATTACATAATAATAATAATGTGATGATGATGATGATGATGATTTGATTTGATTTCCACATCATGTTATGATGGTGCCGGCCGATGGTGTCCCGAAATCCAAAATGATGATGATCAAGGATGCAGAATATTTGGAGAAAGCATGGCTACTATTAACGGATATTTATATCCAAAACAGCAAATTCGATAATGCCAATGAATTATTAAGAAAAATCTTACGCTATAATCGGGTATGCTTTTCTTTTGTTTCGGGTGCAATCTAGGGGTGTGTTGGTGTGGGTGTGTAGGGGTGTGTCCTATCGTGCACATGTGTGTCAAATGCTCGCTTCCGGTTCCAGTAGCAGCAGCCCGTCGCCTCCGTCAATCATATAACGGTTCCGGTTCCGCCATCCACACACGATTGATCAGTGTGTCTGTCTGTCTGTGTGTGTGTGTGTGTTGTGGATTTAAAAATTCCAAAAGAAAAGTTTGTTGTACACCACGCCCCCATCAACGTCACAACCAACCGAAAAGAACCGGAAATGTATTTTTTTGTTTTGGTTTAGCATAAAGATGGATCGGGTGTTGATGTTGTCGGATGTTTCGGGCGTGCTGGATTCCAAGCTCTTGGATCCAAGCTGCTGGATCCAAGGTTGCCATGATTGAATGAATGAATGAATGAATGAATCCAAATAGCTTGGAGCCAATATATGAATAGCAAATATTTTGGATCGAGAGAGAGAGAGAGAGAGAGGCAAATTGATAATAAT
>JAOZJS010001453.1:0-10310 GCA_025882695.1 Amerodectes protonotaria | reverse complement strand
ACACAAATGATGATGATGATCAAATGTTATTGATTAGTTCTTGAAGCCAAAACCGGCGCTTCGGTGCTTCGGAAACAAATCATATTTTTTCTCGTGTGTGGAACCGATACAGATTGGGCGTCTATTAATTTATCATCATCGTTGGATGATGATGATGATATAGTTCCTCTCTCTCTCTCCACAAGGTCGAACACACATATCCGACCAATCATCACCCGACCAATCCAATATGTGATTGAATGTGTATGTGGCTTACCGCATGGCAAAAAAAATCCGCAATACTTTTTTTTGGCTGCAACAAAATAACGCTGAGAATTACTTTGCTTTGCTTGCTTGCGGTGTGGACACCACCAAAAGCGGTCGCATCGTCTGATGCAGCTAAAATATAATATTTATAATTGATGGCGCTCGCGACCAACCAACAACATATCAAACCGCACTTGGGCGCCAATCGCAATCGGATGATGATGATTTTCATTATTATTATTATTATTATTGTTATTATTGCCAAAAATATGTATTTGAAGAGATAAGAACTGAAGCTGAAGAAGCTTCTAGCTTCAATTCCTGAATCATGATGATGATGATGATGGAACCAGTTGGTTACCACCGCCAACAACAACAACAGTGACAGTTGGTGGTTTGTCTGTGTTCCCCTCCTCCCCTTTGCTTGTGGTCCTCTGAGTCCTCTGATTGGTTGGTTATTCTCGCTGGCCAGAAGCTCCTCCACTTCTTCTTCTTCTTCTTCTTCATTATTATTATTATCATCATCTGTTGGCTTAACATGTTGAGGCATGCCAGTGACTGTGAAATGTGACGACCAATGGGCAAGAAGAAGAAGAAGAAGAGCACAGGCAAAAGCGTGAACAACAACATTTCTACACGGGGGCTTGCTTGCTTGCTTGATATTGCCAATCGAAATTAGAAGCCATAAATCATCGAACACACACGCATTGGGCATTCATTTGGTGGGGGGAGCTAAAGATAGTAGAAGAAGACGAAGAAGAAAAACACATTCAAAACGTCTAATAGGGCAGACAGGCAAGCAGGCAGGAGCCAATAGCAATAGCAATATTTTTGGTGTGGACTGTGAACGTTCGTGGACATTCCCATTTTTGCATGAGCACACCACATACCACCCACCCACCACCACTAATGCTGGATGATGTGCGCGGCCCCCAACGGCATACCAGAATTCCACAATCCACAAATTCCCAAGATTCATATCTAGACGGATGGATGAACATTCAAATGATACGTACTGGAAGGAGGAGGAGCAGGGAAAATGAGGAGTGGCCAAAAATGGATATTCATCATCAAGAAAAAGCTTGATCCCGTCCCCTTTTTTCGTCATCACCACTACGAGCGAGAGAAAGAATAGAAATTCAATTAACACTTTTGAACACATCGGACAGTGTGTCCGGTTTTCAGGGGGGAACGAAAGGGGGAAAAAGATAAAATTTATGGCTTTAACCATCATCACTGGTGGTGGACGATCATATCAAGATGATGATCACCACCACCGGTGGATAGAAATCTACCGGGTGGGTCAAACAAGCAAGCAATAATAATTGAAATCCATAAATTGTCCATTACAAGGTCAAAAAAGTTGGTTCTTTCCAATTTCCAATTGACCCTGCTGGACCCTAGAAGCTCTCGATAATCAATTAAGCCGGTTACGCCCAACAATGGGTGTGTTTCTAGCTTTTAAGCTTGCATCTTCTCCTTTCGAAAAGCAGGAAGCATTTTTGGAGGTAATAAATCTGAATTCGCCCCAAAAAGTTCCAGGACACGGACCAGACAGCGAAGGGCCTAGCCAGCTTGAGCCGTTGACGGTAAAAGCTTGTTGTAATGCTGCGTGTGTGTTTACCAATACAATTGCTGATAAATCCTATCTGGCCCTAGCTGGCTGGCTGGCTTCAAAAAAAAGGCCAAATATGAAAGGCTGGGTTCGCTGCTTGATTAGCTGCTGTGTGCTGTGTGTATCTGTGTATCTGTGAATGCTCGACCGAGAACCAAGAACGTCAACTGTTGTTGTTGTCCCTTGTCCCTTGTGCTATGATTTATGGGGCGGTGGTGGTCCTTGTCTTTCGCTCTCTCTCTCTCTCTCTCTCTCGCTCTTTGACCGAGCACACAGACCCTAATACACAGCTGATAATGTCAAACACACTGTCAGACGACCCTGGCCCTGGCTTTTATCGGGTCCAAAACAGAGAGAGCGAGAGAGAGAAAAGCTCAAAATCAAATATTCAATTGGAAAACGAATGAAACTTGGAAAAAAAAATTTTGTGCGCGCGTGTGTCTAGAAGTCCCATTTTTTGCATTTATAAATCTTTGAATTTTCAACTGAAACGCAGCCAGAAAAAAAACAACATGTCATTTGGGAATCACACAGCGCGCATCCACAGCCCCAACCCGTAGCGCCTATATGACAGCTCAGATGCCCCCGCCCCTCACTCACACCGTAAGACCGTGGGAGGGGACGCACACGCATCAACCAATCAAGGGGAAGGAGGAAACCAAACCAAATCAAAAAAAATGATATTCAAAACACTTGGCAAGCGCGCAGCTCGAAAATGTCCCCTGAGGGTTCCAGGATTCAGGATGATACACAATGATTTTGGGGATATTGTACAGCAACACTCTAGAATGCTACGCTCTGCTCTGCATGCTATTCTGTCATCCAGTTATCCAGAGGAGGATAAGAATCCTGGAATCTCTGGAATCACACACACCAAGAAGAAGAAGAACAGAATCGCTGGCTTTTAATCAAAAACAATTGGAGATAATACAGCCCACCGCCCACAGCACACACACATGCGAATACTGATGGCAGTAGACCAAAAATGATACGATCAATATCCCCTCGCCGAAAGTCAAATGTTATTGAATATCGTGAAGAAGATGAAAGATTCAAAGAGAGAGAAGTGCGCGCTTTCTAGATAGCTAGAAAGCTATTTAAACGCTATTTCCCTTTTACTCCTCCTGCTGAATCCATCGCTTGTTGTTGTTTCTGGTATCCATCCAATCACCCCAAAGCTCTCTCTCTTTGGGTCGACCGAAACAACAACGACAGCAGCAGCAGTGGCACCCCCTAAAACAACGATGATTTATTTGGAATCGATTCCAGTGACGCGAAATGACAAGTGAGAAGTGAGTGAGTGAGTGAGAGGCCAAGGCAAGGCAAAAAGACACAGGGAGAGAGAGAGAGAGAGAGAGAACTGCTGCTTGAATCCACTATTCGGGATTCTGGACTCGTGTGTGTGTGTGTGTGTGTGTGTGTGTGTGTTTGGGTGCATTGAGTGAATGGCAAATTTTCACAGAAGAGAGGAGAATTTCATTCTACGAACCAACTCAGTTTGACTGACTGACTGCTGAAAGAGTAGGAGGAGGAGGAGAAAGGGGTGGGAAGAAGAATGGGTGGGTAGGTGGGTGGGCGGAGAAGAATCAGAAGTGAACCAGAAAAATATATTCAATCGGATGGAAATTCAGCAAAACCATGGAAAAATTGGTCAGTTTTAGAGCCAGCCTCGCTCGCACACACACACACGGAGAGTGAACATGTTTGCCTTACCATGCAAATCGGTAAAAACACGCCGCACCGTACCGTTTTTTTCTCTCTCTCTGGTATGTCAAGCACCTATCATTTGAGGGGATGGATCCTATGGATCCTCCACCAGGAGAGAGCAAGAATCCAGATGAAGGAATAAAAAAAACATACAAGATAGCGGTGGTTTCGGTGTAAATATTGACATTCGCACACACATGCTGGAACACTCTGTGTATGCAGATATGGTTAACCATTTTGGAAAGCGCGCCCCCAAAAAAGTTCCAACGCTTTGAAGCTATGGTTGGCCTATGCGGCAAGGCGCAAAGACTTTTTTGGGCTTTTGGGCTAACAAAAAGGGGTCCTAATTCGACATGAATACAACCAACGACCAACAACGTTTTCCAGAGTGTATGTGTGTGTGTGTGTGTGTGTTGTCAAACATTCTGTCAGAATGGGCCTGTGGAACTTCTGGGTTCGCTTCTTTTCTCGGTTAGGTTGATCTCATTTTGGATTCTAATTTATCAATTTCAAATAATATATAGGGACAAGGGGGGAACAGAAGAAGAATCCTAGAGTGTGTGTGCATACACAGTCAAAACACGCGCTTGCATATAGTTGACGTGCCAGATCGAATCCAACGCACACACATTTACACATTTGCAAACAGGAACACATAGTAAACGGGAAGCTAGAATGCTAGAATACAATGGGCCTGTCTCTCTCTCCCCCTCCCCCTCTCTTCTTTTTTTGATATTCTCACTTTTTGTGGATATAAAAAAAGGGAAAACAAAAGCTCAGTGAACGTGTGTGAAGCGCCCAAAACCGTTATGTGCCGTTCGGTTCGGTGCCGAGAACCGAGAAGCGCGCCTGGATTGAATGCAGCAAGCCAACGAGAGAGAAATGAGAAAATTCCTCTCATTTTGACTTTTTGACAGAAATTCAATTCATCTTTTTCAACCAGAGCTAGGCGCCAGGAGTACCAACCAACCAGTAACAACGTTGGAGGCCAAAAATTGAACGGAATTGGCATTCTTTGTTGTTTGTTATACATAATGTTGGGCTTGGTCGGGCCCAGATCCAGATATTCCAACAACAACAACAACAGAATATCTAGGCTTCACATATAGTAGATAATAAAGCAAAAGAATCCTTTCAAAGATTATTTATCACCCTATACATATCCATATCCATTGTGTTTGGCTTGCATCCTGAACGCCATCATTATTATTCAGATGAAATAAGCTCACCTATGGTGATGCGAAAATATCCATCATTGATATAATGACTGACATTAAGCATGTAGGGTCGGAAATTTATGCATCATCTATGCAAGGGAGAACCGCGCGCGACGCGCGGGAAATTCATATTTCAGAGGATTTTCGTAAATTGAAACATTGAAATTTTGTTTTTTGTTTTTCTCGGGTTTTGTTTGTGGAGACAGTCGGCCTAAATTATTATTTATGACCTTTTCTTGTTCAAAAATCAATCTATCGGTTCGGTTTCAAGATCTAGTGAGAGAGTGAGAGAGTGAAGGAGAGAGTGAAAGGTGGTGACAAAACTGCGCGTCTTTGTCATTGAGCATATTTTTATGGTCAATTTGGATATAATCTTTCACCAGGGTCTCCAGGGTCTCCTTTAGTTACGGGTCATTTTTCTGCTGCTTTTCTGCATTTCTTGGCGATACTTTTATGACACTTTTATGATACATACAAGATACACGTGTTTTTTTCCATATTTTTCTGATTACTTAAGAATTTTCGCGCTATCTGCTATTCGACTGCCTGATTGCTTGATTTCTTCGCGTCTCGGATTCCAAATGGTATTCCACGCAAAACAACAACGATTTACGATTTACCCAAGATTACCTGTTAATTGGCTACAATCTCTAAGATCTATATATGCGAATAGCGATTAGCGAATGTGCTAGAATTACATCCAGAACCAAACAAAACGAAAGAATATTAAGGTAGAACTCCCAACAAGACACACAGACATAAACAGGACAAGGTTTTAATAACATTTGTCTATCGTATTCTTATTATTACACTATTTTTAATGACACCTAACCAAAAAAAATTGTCACACCTGTGCATTTACCTGTCCGTCTATCTGTTTGGTTGTGCGTGTGTGTGTGTGGGACAATAATAACCATCATTATCATCATTGCTGCTGTTGTTGTTGATGATGATGATGGTGGTGTTAATATCATCGTGTCGTTTGGCGAATTCATTACAAACATACACACGGTGTGTGTGTGTGTGTTAGTGTGTGTGGTGTTGATTATAATAATAAAAATGATAATCAAGTTACCTGGCGCCGTTCAAGTTCAGGTAACATGAACATAGCACGGATTTTTCCACATTTTTACACATTTCTGGCTCTCTCTCGCTGCTACTTATCAATAGTAATAATGATGATAATAATAATAATGATATTGATAGCGTTCATCCACACACGCACACTGGTGGTTGTCCGGATGTCACAGAGGACAGCCTACCACAACCAGCCAACCAACCAATCAACGAATAGCATGACATGAGCAAAGAAAATGTGATGACAACAGCGCCAACACTATTCAAAATAGGATGGTGGGCGGTTCCCATTTGGCAATAAATCTTTTGGGTTGGTTGGAGCTGCCCACAACCAAAAAGCGCCGCGCATAGAAAATCGTGCTGTCACTGTCTGGACAATGTCCACCACCACCACCACCACTATCATCATCGTCATCATCTACATTAGGTCCAAGACATTAATTATCTTGGAAGGGTATTGTTTGTGTGTGCGTGTTTTTCTTGATTTGTCCGTGTTGCCCACAATTAGACCAACAAGGTGGTGTTTTCCGTCAACGCCAAGGTGTCGACATACTCGGTGATCCAAGGTGCAGCAGCAGCCGCAGCAGCACATATTCACAGTATTTGGCTGACAAAATCTGTGAACAGCTTTGTGCAGCATGTGAAAAGGAAGTTGCTACAATGACACCAAATCGTGTGTAGCAAATGTAGCAGAGAAAATGTAGCCATTTGGTCCAATTTAAAAGCAATCAATAGCTCATTTACACGCACACCGACACACACACAGGCGCACATAAGCACGCATTAGCGTCTATATAAGCTATACTATTGAAGCCCCTTTTTTTGGGTGTTTCAAGATGATTTTTTTATTATTGTCGTTGTCGTTGTTAATACAAGCAGACAATACAATACATTACAATTCAATTCAATACAAGTTCCCTTGACCTTTGTTGTGTGTGTGTGTGCGGTTCGGTTCAAGAAGCGGCAGCAAGCAGCTGACAGTCTCTCCAGGTTATTTCTCACCTATTTTTTGTTTTGTTGATTTCGTCCATTTGCCCATTGTCTTGGCACATTGTTCCAATAGTAGTGTGCTTGAACTAGTTTGTTTGTTTGTTAATGCTATAACCTATATATTAATGTTTGTGTATGGTCCTATGGTCCTGTGGTCCTATGGTCTCGGGCAAGTCAGTCAAAAAAGGTGTCCAATGTGAGGAACCAGAGAGAGAGGAAATTGATAAAGATAAGAATCTTGATTAGTCTTGTTGTTCTTGAAGACCTTGTCATCGTTTTGTTAATAATTCTGCAGGCTAGAGATAGAGCCCTAGATTCTTAGATCATCCAGCTGTTGATTGGATGGATGTACATTTCCTGTTTTCCTGCCCACAACAAACAAATAAACAAATCGCATATCCGGCCCACGAATCACGAATCGCACACTTGAAGCCTATATTGAATGATCATGAACGAGATATTGATCAAAAATCAATGCTAATTGTTGTTGTTGTTGAGGCTTGAAGCCAGGGGATCCGGGGGATCCAGGGGATCCAAGGGGACCAGGGAGAGAGAGACATTAGCGGATGTAAAACCTGGAACACACACACACACCAAAATGCACAATAGCTGACAATGGCTGATACTAGTGTTAAAAAAATTCACAAAATGTTGGATTCAAGGAGGAGGGGGATTAGGGGGAGGAACTGAGGGGCAAAAATGTAAAACAACAACAACCAAGCCAAGCGGCATACATCCACCAAGCCAAGCCAAGCCAAACAACAAGGTTTCATTTTTATTCGCTCCATCCTGAACATGTTATTTGCCTCTCTCTCTCTCTCAGCCTCACTGTCTCCTTCCCTTGATTTCTCCCTTGCATTTTCCTTGCTACGACCGACGACGTGTGTTTCGTTTTCTGGTCGGCTGTCAATCTTCTTTTGCTTTTCGGTCTTTCTTCTTTTTTTTTGCTCGCAAAAAGCTTTTCAAAAAAAATTTTTTTTCCTGGTCCTCTCTCTCGCTCTCGCTCTCGCTATTTGTGTGTCTGTTTATGCGTGTGTTGAAGCTTTCTGAGCATTTGTGGACGAGGACGAGGACGACTTCGACGACGACGAATAATATTGGGATGAACGCGTACGTACACACACGCACAAATAGTTGGTAGTTGGTTTTCAGTTTTCACGAAACGAAACGAAACGCAAAAAAAACGAACACACAGACTGACTGCTCTCTCTCCCTTGAACGCGCTTTCTCTCGCTCTCGCTCTTGCTCGTTCAGCATACACTCACAAATTTTGATTTATTACCCGTCTAACATTACGGTGACGAACTATATTAAAACCACTCCAGCAGCAGCAGCAACACAGACACACAGGCCCAGGGCTCACAGTGCTGCACACACAGACACACAGACAGAGAGAGAGCGAGAGCTTATTTGGAGCGGTGTAGAAACACACACGGGAAAGACACAGACCTAGAGAACATGTTTTTTTTTCGTTCGTTTTGAAACGAAACGAAAAAAAACAACAACAACAAGCAGCAAGCAAACAAGCAAACAAGCAACCGAGAGGAATACACCGCCGATAGCGCGAAAACGCGACAGACAGACAGACAATGTTGGCTCTTGATTGTGGTGCGGCCTTTGGAAAAAAAAGTGAAACCAGCCTGAAAGATCCGTTTGTGAAATTCGGGGGGACTACCGGGACCCACAATCCAAACTGGGTGTGGTGGGTGTGTGAGAGGGTCCATATTCAGACTAGTACTGTCCTTGAACTTCTTCGTCTTCCAGTTCTAGTTCTAGTTTTCGGATCCAAAACCAGGATTCTTAGATCGTCATCACGTGATCACCATCTTAATTAATTGGTATGGTGGTCTACTACAACCACCACCACCACCACAATTTTCATTTGAAACCATTTGGGCTTTCGTTTCGGTACATTCAGAGCTCAATTAAGGGAAAATTTGTGTGCGTGTTGGCGAGCTGTTGTTGCTCAAAATGTGGTTCATCCGCAATAATCATGGCCAGAAAGAGCGAGAGAACAAGAAAGGAAGAAAGCTAGAGCATGGCTGAGAGATAGGAGAAGGATCATCATCAACTCAGAAGCTCATAAAAAAAGTAATGGGCCCTCACGATCATCATCATCATCATCCAACATCATTCATGCAATCCCGTTGAATTGGTTGGCCAAAGAGCGAGCGAGAGAGAGAGAGGGCTCAATGGCCGTTTTGAAGAAGCAGAAAGAAGAAGAAGAAAGAGGAACGCACAACACACATACGAGCCTCACAAACCGAAAATTAAGTCAAAAATAATGGCCAACCTGTTGGACAGTTTTCGTTTTCGTTTTTTGTTGTTGTTCGTCGTTGTTGTTCCTTGTTGTCCAGCCAAACTAAACTAAATTTTAAACTAAATTTGGGGTTTCCGCAGTGTGTGTGTGTGTGTTTAATTCGTTGCCTGAAAACCCTTTTTTGTTTTGTTTTGCTGCGCTTTGGTCAAAGCAATTTTCGCCAAAAAAATTTGACAGGAATTCAAACTGGGGGAGGGGAAACAATTTTGATCAAAACATTTCAACATGTTTTTTTTTGATTTTCCAAAAAAATTAAATTTATTTCCTATTTATCAAGTGCGCTTCTGTACAAGTTTTCCGTATAATTTCGGTTAGCATTATTGTGCCAAGCCAAGCCAAACGCCAGTACAAACGGCAGCTGCGATTGTGCGTGTGTGTGCATGGGGCAGCATCGTGCGAGAGAGAGATTTCCAAGCTGCTGATTGGTTGGAAAGGCAAAAGGCGTGTCAAACGCTATCTGCGTTGCTCTGCCTTTGATTGACGCTATTGGCTGCTGCTGTGTTGTGCTGTGCTGTGCTGGTGGTTGACTGGTGTGTGTGGTGTGAGCTGGTGGTTGTTCAGTCCCTTTTTTTCGTAAAAAAAAACGATTGGTCACAATGGCGCTACCTAGGGGACCAGGTTTGATTTATAAATTTATAAAAAATTTCGTAAAAAAATAATCATTCGTATGGATTCTGGTTCGGGGATTTTGATTAATCGCTTTTTTACATTATTACCTGATGCTCCTCCTGCTTCCCAAGCGCTTCGTAGAGGATGGATTAATCTGATGATGGCGTTAACATGGAGAGGATTTACCATACCTTGGCGAAAGATGATGAATATGCGTTTGCCAAAAGACAAGAGCGTTGGTCTTCGGGCGGAGTTCTTCCTACCTGTGTTAGCCAGGTGAGGGATGCTAAAACTAACTACCTTTTGAATTTGTTTTTGAGTTTTCCTCCTTCTTTTTTTCAAATAAAACGCAAAAAATGACGCAAACACATCTTCTTTTTTTTGGCGTAACAACAGGGAAGCTGATCTTTGATTTTTCCCTTCGGATCAAGATGGCCAGAAAAAAATGTTAATTATAATTGTGTGTATGTGGATATCTATGGAAGCCATTCACACACACAAACAGGTATGGTTTGATTGACATCTAATT
>JAOZJS010001452.1:0-10323 GCA_025882695.1 Amerodectes protonotaria | reverse complement strand
AACTAGGATCTCTAGTTTACGGTAAATTTTGAATTTTTATTCTAGCCTCAGCCGTTCGGGACTTATTCCGGAAAACCAAGGTGGTACATTTTTTCTGGCCAGATTGTATATTCACCATACGCTCATTATTATTGGATTAATTAATAAATTAAACCCAATTAATCCTAATTAATTAATCTAGGGGATATGGAAATAAAAAGGATGACAATGCCAACAACGAAAACCAACCATAAACCATTGTTGTTGCGATTAATTGAATCCGCAGCGACAGCATCAACGCCATCGTTGTTGTTGTTTGTTCTGAAGGCAAATGATGACCCGTTTTTCTCTTTTTTTGATGATTATGAACCAAAAATTTTACCCAAAAACGGATCACTGAGAATTAGTAACCGTGATAACAATAGCCGAAGATGAAAACAATGATGATGATGATGGTGATGATGGATTCCCGTCCAACCGACCAAGCAACCAACCAACCAACCAACCTGTAGTGATGTTGATGCGTGCCATTACATTTCATCGTCGTCAGTCGTCGTTATTCCATGCATCGATGAATCCAACGATTCATTCCATTTCCACCATTGTCAGTGGAAGATGAGAATCCCACAATGATGATGATGATGATAATTGTTTTAGGACAACAACCACACCACATATTTCCCAAGTCTTCATTCCAACTGTTGTACAAATCAACCTTGATGAACTTTTTGAGGATTCAACCCTTGTGGAGAATGTGGGACAAACACACGCTAATTATCAGAAATAATTAGAATGATGGGAGTTCCGTAGTAAATGATATGCGACCAGAATTGCGCTCTCTCAATTGTTTTATAAATTGAATTGAATTAATTCTCTGAGAACAGAACCCCTGAAAAAATAATAGTTCGAAAATTCCATCAAACAATATGCTTGAAGCATTTATAAAAAAAGCCAAACTTCCAGCAGAATTAGTCCTAAATTGATAGAAATTTTCGTTCGCGCTCAAATTGATTTGAAAAATTCGAAAAAAATTCCTATTTTAACCCGAACATTCTTATGAAAAGTCATTGTGGTCGAAATAGTCTGGTGTAAATTTTTCTATTCTTTACGCCAAAAATAGCAGTGTGTGGAGCATCGTCTTTCCTATTATTATTGTTGTTATTATTGGTTCTATTTTTGGTAAACTTTTTTTTTTGGTTGCATGTTTTTTTTACAACCAGAATTGATCATATTCTAATCACATTGTTTCCGTGTTTTTCTAGTTTTAGTTCGTTTTTAAATTGAAAACCACCGAGCCATCAAGATGGATGTTGAAAGAAATCATCAGATTCGTCACAATCACCCAACGCCAAGTTCCACAGCAGTTTGGGCTAAATGTATCTGCAATTGTATTCGTTTGGCCAGATATTTACCATTCGTATTGATCACATCATTATTCGTTTGGGGCATGTACACTTATATGTATTACGTGGTATTCAGGCATTATGAACAATTATGGGTGCGAATATTGATAATCATTGGTCTGATACCGTTATATGTGCTATCGTTTATATCATATTTTAAATGCGTATTTGCTCGACATCGACCCATTTCTGCCGAATTCTATATTCCAGAATCATTAAGGTTGTTCAATATGACCGAAGATGAAAGAAATAATGCACTTGAATTATTGATACAAGAAAGAAATTTGCCCATTTTCACACGTGCTTACAATGGTTATGTACGTTATTGTCAAAAATGTTTGGTGCTCAAACCGGATCGTGCCCATCATTGTTCAGTTTGTGGTAGATGTATTTGTAAAATGGACCATCACTGCCATTGGGTTAGCAATTGTGTGGCATTCGATAATTATAAATATTTCATGCTATTCCTATCATACACCGCCATTTTGTGCATCTATGTTTTTCTTACATCTTTACAATTATTTATTCGATTCTGGAGAGATGAAGATTTTCCAGGCAAATTTCAAGTCTTCTTCTTGATATTGTTTTGTTGCGTTTTCTCCGTAAGCATCATCATTCTGTTGGGCTATCACATTTATTTGGTATGCCGAAATGTCACCACATTGGAATCATATCAACCACCAAGATTTCGTCAATATGAATATGATTTTTATCGTTACAATCTTGGCCTGAAACGAAATTTTCTGTCCGTATTTGGTGACAATAAATGGTCATGGTTTTGTCCCAATTTCACCAGCATCGGCGATGGCCATTGTTATCAATTACCGCTAATACCGGGCCTATACGACAAAACCAATTCATTGACCGTATGTGATGTGACCAGTTCCAGCTATCCACAGGCCCTTTTACATCAGCAGCATCAGACCAATAATATTTAAAAAAACAAACATACCCCCGGATGTGTGTGTGTGTTGTAAAAAACCCTTTGATGATTTTGGTACAACAAAACAAAAAAAAACAAAACATTTGTCAAAGTTATCGCAAATAATAACTTTTTAGAAGCATTTTTACTTTTATTTTATTTTATTTTATTTTTTTCTGATTTTTCTGTTTGTTTGTTGGTTTGTTCAATCTCGGTGTGTGTGTGTTCTCAAATCCGGTCAATCCATTTTGTTTTCTTAAAAAAAAAATTATCTATCGTTTGCCTTGAAACTTGCGTTCAAACTAACAAATCTTAGCGATTCAAATGTCTGATTTTTATAATTATAATTATTATTAATTTTTAAAAAATTCAACCAAATTTTATGTTTGGTGTTAACAAATCTTGACACATGTTATAAATTGATTAAACAAATATCTCTAATAATCAGTTCCAATGTCCTTTGACAATATGGAATGCGTCCACCATTTTGCCATTCTATATTCGAGTCACAAAAACACAGATAATTCAATCAATCAATCATTCTAATAAAAATTTCAAGTTTAAAGTTCACTAAATTCATTTTATACCTGTTTAGTATTTCTTTGCCGGAAACGGATATGAGTCTTGTTGAGAATGTGCATCTCGGTGATACCATATTCGGAGATACGTTTTGCGCTCCATTTTTTAGGATATACAACAAATGGATCAATGTGTTCATCGCAACCAGCCGATCCAACCAAAACATGTACCGGAGCTTTTGGCTGATTGTAGGCATCATCTTTGGAACCATTGTAGACTTTATTATCGTAAACCGGAAACAAACGCTCATAGGTCTATGGAAATTGATAATTTAGTTAGTTTAGCAAACGGGGGTTTTGGATCGATTCAGTTGCATTCAATTCCAAAAACACATACATGTTCATGAGCTCCAAATATGATATCGACGCCATACTTGTAGAATAAATCTTCTAAACCATAAGCATTGACGATTGGCATACCTTTCCTTAGCTTCGAATTCGAACAGAGGACATGGAAATCGAATTTTTTTCATGGAATGGAATGCGAAAACTTACCAAAGATTCGTTGTTCACACAATCATCATCATCAGCCGTACTACAATACATTGGTCTATGAGCCATGGCAATGATCCACGGATGTTTACGACGATTCTCCGGTTTATTAGCCTCGATCAATTGTTCTTCAAGCCAACGATATTGATTATGGATTTGTTGCAGACCATAATAAACAAAATAATAATATTCAGAACTGAATCCGATCACATGAGCTGGACCAATGTTGAAACTATAGAAATGATTGCTCATTTGTCCGGTTGATTCGTGGATCATCGTGAAACGATTATCATAATCGGAAAAATTGCTACCAAAGACACACACACACACACATAGATATATTATGGAATTAGCGAAACATTTACCACTTACTAGCCATCGTTTTCATGATTACCAACCACCACTTGATAGGCAAGATTGGCAGCAATTGGTTCCATCTTTTGCATCCATTCATCGCCCACTGTACCATTATATCTATGCAGATCATAAGCTATATCACCAACATGTAATATGGCATCGTAGGCTTTTTTGGCAACCTGTTGCTTCAAACTAATCCAAAAAAAAATTGAACAGATAATTGATCAAACAAAATACAAAAAACAGAACACAGAATTCGCCACAGAATATTTCGAACATATAATTACAATGGTATTGAAACACCATTCGTCAAGCCCATGTCACCATAAACAGCAATCCTAGGGCTCCAATCTTCTTGATTCTCTGGCCGTGTGGTGAATTGATATTCTTGGCTCCAATCTGGCTGATGGCCACAACGATAATCTTTTCAGGACGAAAATCAAAATCGACGACTAGTAAAGTGAAAAGTAAATCAAAATTATGATAATTATCATTACAATAAGTCGTATTAGGCTGAAGATCATTCAACAGCACTCGATGAACCACTCTTAAATAAGATGTCATGAATGCGGTTGTTGATCCTTGTTTGGACCATTGATATTTCCCTGGTTCCACACCGTATTCCACCGCAGCTTGTTCCGCAGGTTTTTCCATGGTCACCCATGTAACCCACATTTGGCTGGGTCCAACTGCAAGCAAAACCAATGATGTGATGCGAATCAATGATCACTGATACTGAATCCAAACCTCCAAAAGAAAGATGAATTTGTCCAGGTTTTTGGCCATCCGGTGTTTCGCCAAGAACCCCACGGTTCCCGTAGATGGCGATCGTCACAAAAATCAAAGCCAAAGACGTTTTAAAATCAATCATGGTGTATGCGTGTGTTGGAAATAATTTTCGACCGGATCAAACTCTCTTTATATATTTTTAATCAATGGTTTTATATCATTGGTAAATGGTTTGGCTGGTGTCCTGACAACCAACCAACCAACCACCAGTTGATAACGGAATGCGGTTTGCGGTTGCGGATCATTTTTCATGGACATTGAGAGGGGTTATCGATCAGTACGATCGAATCTTAAAATTATTTCATTTTCTGGTATTTCGAAGCTTGATTGTTCTACACCAGAGTGAAGTTAACTGCATTTTGATTTGGATCCAAAACCGATTAAATTTATTTAGTTTGATTTTTGATAACAATTAATATTAGCTCTTTTTTTACCATTGATCGGCACTCCAAACTAAGATTAAGTTGGTGGCTGATGGCTCCGGGGGATATCGTTCTATGGATTCACCACTAACCGGCACCACGGTACAAAGCGGATATCCGCCCCCCTCCGGACCCTAAGATGAATTCAAATTCAAATTCAAATAATCGATTGGATGTATAAATAAATTTTTATTAATTTTTGTTTTAAAAAAAATCATATTGCTTCAATCAGTAAAATAATAATTATCATTACATTGTACAACAACAACAACACACATATAAATCGAATGGATGGATTCGGTCGGTCGGTCGATCTCAGACCATTTGATTATGAACAGACTGAGGCCTAGACTGAGGACTGGATTCCTGTAATGATGGTGGTGGCAGCGGTTGTTGCTGTTGATGCAAGTGGTGGTGATGTTGATGCGGCGGCGGCTGCTGCTGCTGCTGATGGTGTTGCATCATATATGATGATGATGATGGTGCTACAACATTTGGATAATTTTGATAAATAGAATTATTATGGGAATCAATCACAGGATGATGCTGATGCTGATGTTGCTGTTGTGCAGGGAGCATCGGCGGAGGTTGTTGATGCCCTCCTCCTCCTACGCCTCCGCCTATCAGAGAAGAATTTTCATCATAAATCACCACACCTTCTATAGCACTATTTTGGGCAGGCGGCATCGGTGCAGCACCGGCGACCATTGAACCACCACCAGAATTCGGAACTTGAGCCGCCGATGTCGAAGACCAATAAGTTGTGGAATTGTTTTGCGTGTTGTTGGCATTAATTTGATGATTGGTTTCGTTTTTATCCGCGTAAAAAAAAGTGGAAGTTGGAACCACCATTGGTGGTGGTGGTTGCTGAGAAGTCACCGCCACAGCCGGCGGCGGAGGTGGCATTGTCGGAGCGAACATTTGCGAAAATATAAATGGTGGTGGCGGGGGAGGTGGAATCACAGGCAATGAACTGTTGAGCATACCGTCCGGTATTGAGCTCACCGAACTGGCAGTATCATCAAAATAATTCGCTCCAAGTGGACCAAATGAATGATCTGCCGGCGGTGGAGGAGACTTTAATGATTCGGATAATGCTAGCCTCAAAGCGGATGCCTCTGCTCTACTCTCTTCCGCTTTACGTTCGGCATCACGAGCCGCAATCCAATTCTCATAGGCCTGTTTTTCCAGCATATTCACTTGTGTTTTGAATCGACGATCGGTCTCCTCCAATTCTTTTTTCAATGATTTCAATAAATCCTTCAACATTTGATTCTCGTCTTGGAACGATTGCAATTTGGACACCATCGATTCAACATCTTCACTTTGCTGTTCTTGTTTGATTTTATGCACACCAATATCCTTAGCATATTCTAATTCTTTTTCTTTATAATATTTACTCAACACTTCCAATTCGGTAATGGCTTTCAATCTTTCATTTTTGGCGATTTCAATCTCCTGTCTCAATTGTTCATTTAATTTTTTCGTACTTTCCATATCAGCCACCATTTCATCCATTTGTTGCTTCAACGTCTCGTATTTCTTCCTAAACAATTCTTTTTCCTGCTCCAATTGTGTCAGACGCAGTTGTAATTGGATCATGTCTTGCAAACAAAGTCCATCATCGGCATTATTCTCTCTGCTATCGTTGGATAGATTCGAACCAATGCCATCATCGCAATCATTTCCACCATTCATACTATCAATAATATCACCATTCAGATCTGCTGATCTTACTGGATGGATTTTTTGTTCTTTTTTGTTATTGTTAAGATTCTTATTCAATTTATTCAACAATGTTTGCATGGAACTAATCTCGGCATTTTTCTGCTCCAATTCTTCCCGAAGCTTTTCGATCGTTTCATTGGCCATTTCAAGCTGTTTTTCCAACAATTTGGCTTCATTTTCGAATTTTTCAGCCTTTTCTTGCGATGATAATAAATTATCTTTCATCTCTTTAATCTCTTCATTAAGTTTTGCTTGTGTTTCCTTCAAATTCGTGTTCTCCAATTGTACTAAATTAAGTTTCTGTTCATATTCGAAAATTAAATCGTTTAATTTTTCGATTTCTTCATTCAACACTAGCAATCGTTGGTTGAGATCATCAATCTGAAAAAAAGGGACATCAAAACGCTAGAGAGAGGCCACCTGTTTGAGTGTGACTCACCTCTTCTTTGTCTTCTTCGACTACTTTTTCTTGATTTTTGATCTGCAACAAATTCGAATCAATTTGTTCCTCAAGATTCTTCACTTTCACTTTAAGTTCACTATTTTCTTGTTTGAATTTTTCCAGCTCGCCAGTTACGGAACTCAATTTGAACGTGATTTGTGGATTGCTTTCTGCCTGAGTTTTCCAATTCATGTTCTCGGTTTTCATCAAATTGATCTCGTTCTATATCGAAAAAAAGAGGGGGAAACATTAGACTACACTATTTATGGTGCCATGAATGGTACCTTTAGCTTTTCATTTTCGTGTTCCAATTGGAATTTACGTTTTTCGATTTTGCTCAGGTTATTCTTGCAACTTGTTGACTGGAAAAACAATACCAAAATAGATGGATGTGAAACTGATGTACCTAAAATTATCACCAAAAAAACCTACCTCATCACGACACTGCAGGTAATCTTGTTTCATTTTCTCCTTTTCGGCATCAAAATAGTAAATTTTTCGCTGTACCTGACAGATTACATCTAGATAGATTAAAGATAGTATTAGTCTTGGATTAGTACAAATCAACAAGTGTTGTGCTTGAATCAATCAAAATACCTCGAAGTTCTCTGACTTTTTTCGATGAACTTATGAAAAATATGAAAATTTTCATCAAACACCAAAAAAACGCAATTATGGAAGTACAAATAATGGCATGCAATGAGATGTTGAAACTTTCGAAAAAAAGTTCAACCTCATCCGGTATGATCTCCATTATGACGCTTACGAATCCAACCCTTTCGGCCAATAATCTCCTCTTGGCCAGATTATTAATATTATTATTGGCTACAACCGAATTTTGAACAACTTTTGATTCGGCCAAAAAACCTTCCGGTACAAATGATGAAGAAGCATCAACAGGAGGAGGTGGTGGTGGTGGTGCTGGCTGTGAAGCCGGAGCAATATTCAATTCAGATTCGGCCTGTAGATGGCCTTGAGGCAAATGTAAATCACCTTTGATAAGATCAGGCTGTTGTTGAGGTTGTTGAAATTGATTTTGATTAATAGCTTGTGGTGGCGGTGGTTGTGGTACTTGTTGATTCAAATTGGGCGATTCCACATTATCAGTGTTTATGTTTTGAACAATATTTGTTCTACTAGTATCGACAATGGTAGGATTTTGGTTTTGATTAACATTTGCATGTGAATGCGATGGGACAAATCTGGAAGGATTAGGAGGCTGTTGCTGTTGGTGCTGCTGCTGGGGATGTTGTTGATGTTGATGTTGATGATGAGAATGATGATGAGTATTAATTACTATTGATTCAGATGCCTTTTCATCTTTGGAATTTTTAAAATTATTCAAGCCTACTTTCGCCAATGGTGGTGAATGTGGTGGATGAACATTCAAATTGGAATTCTCTTGCTGATGTTGCGATGGCCGAGATGTTACATCGATGTTGGGAGAAATTTTTGTTTCTTGATTTGCAGGATGGTTTTCATCATTCAATAATGTATCGGCGACATTAACGGATGGATTTTGTTGTTGCTGTTGTTGTGGTACATTAGAAAATGATGATTCTTCATTTTGAACCGATGTTGAATCAGCGTCAGCAATGACATGTGAATGTATTGTTGTTTCAGGTTGTTGAGGCTGTGATTGTTGTTGTTGAGCACTCTCCTTGATTATCTTAGGATTATTATCGTAAAATGAATTATCTAAAATTGGTTCCGCAACCGAAGCAGCATGCACAGTGAAAGCTTTTGGTTGTTGATTGGCATTCTGATCTTCTACGACCAAATTTTTATCAACCTGTTGATGATTTGTAGATGAATCTGGTATGTTTTTTGCAATTTCAGCATCTTTTCGATTTTGATCGTGAATTTTGGAAACATCTCCAGTTTGATTAGGATCAATTTTGGCCGGAAAATCAGCAACAACTTTATTACTTTCGGAGGCTTCCACTTTATTCAGCAGAGCCGATTCTTCGGCGTGATCATTAGCATCAACATTATTTACATCATCATCATCTTCACCTTTTGGATGTTCCTCTTCGAAAACTTCTTGCACGGATTTTTCTTCATCATTTTGTGACGAAAGTTCAACATTAGGTATGGCTGTATTGTTTATATTCTCAATTATTTCCTTTTGACTAGTGGTATTTTCCTTTGGCTGATCATTTTCTACATTCACAACACTAATGTTTGGCTTCGAAATAGTGTCGTTTGTTGAGGATACGTCAGAATTTGCTTCCAAATTTTTCTGTTCAACATTACTGGTTAAGACAGGTTTGGAATCAACAACAACAGTGACGTCAATTTTTTCACCAACATCAGTGACATTTTCATCCTGCTCTTTAGAATCTTCACTTTCTACTGTTACATCATTTTGATGATTGTCCACCGCAACAGGAACGATTGGTTTGACTAATTGTTTGAATAAAGAACCATGTTCTTTAACAAGCTCGCTCTCTTTTTGACCGACAGTTTCCTTGTCAAGCTCAACAATATCGGTAAAATTTGCTTCAATCGTAGCGGTTTTGCTTACAGGTTTCTGAACAAATGTTGGCGATGGTGTAGCTGTCCGAAGAAGATCTTCATCGATCGTGGTACCATCTATCACGGTCACTTTATGAGAATAAACAAACGGTGTGGCTGTGTTTGATTGTTTATCATCTGGTGGTGGATGATCACTTGAACTTAACGAAACAATTGTTTCATTGTTGTTCTTGTTGTTGTTAAAAGCTGAATTAGGCGACAAAGTTTTCTCGAAACCTTTGAAATCAAAATTCACATCTTTCAATTTGGTTCCTTCAAAATGAACATTTGTCTCTTTGATCAGTTTGGAAGGCACGAATCCGAATTTTTTATTCAACTAAGAATCGAAAAAACATCGATGTTAGCAATCAAGAGTATGATGATAAAAAAGAGAAACTATACCTCGGCATAATAGAAATTATTATCACCTGTTTTACCGAATATTTTTATAATAGAATTTTCTTTGAATGGTAAAAATATTCTCTCCGGCGGAGGAAATGTGGCCACTGTAACACCATCTGAAATAGGTTCTATGGTTGAAATTCATGGAATTTATGGAAACAAGAAAATTAAGAAAAATTCTTTCCGAAAAAAATCACCAAAATTAAATACCTGTACATTCAAGATTAACGCATAACAACGATCGATAATTATCTAATTTACTTCGAGCATCAACCAAACAACAACAATAACA
>JAOZJS010000145.1:0-80661 GCA_025882695.1 Amerodectes protonotaria | reverse complement strand
ATAAAACGACCTTGGACCTTACAATAGCTCTCTTTTGACTATTTTGGACCCGAACGAATTCAATTGATGCTAAGAATAATGGTAATTATTCTTAGAGTCAATGTTTGTCAAACATCCAAAGCTCACCATACATTATTTCTGGGGATAAACCGTTGGGCCATACTATTTTGCCGACTTTCATTCACAATAAATTATGTATTTTCATGCAAGGTCTCATTTTTTCCGATCGTTTTTCTGATGCGTTGTGCTTCAAACACAATTCGATCGTTTGAATGTCACTTTTGATCTCGATTCAACATGACCAGAATCAATTCTAGGAACACCAACATTGATCAGAGGAAAAAGATAATTTTTGGCAATGGCAAGCATGATATTGTGGCATGTTTGACATTCGCCCGATGTTGATGCGGAGAATCATCATCCTAGTCCGTGCGGTTGTTGGGCAAACAGCACGCGGCTGAATATGTTCAATATTTCTTATCAAAGACCAGACAAGAGAATAATCCTAAGAATTCGGGAATAATTAGAAATACCTTTCCAATCGAATCAAGATCATTCAATGATTCAACTTGATCAATGTTATTAGGTGCACACGTTTCAATGATTGCTTTATTTGGAATGAGCTCCAAAGCTCATTCTCCAATTATTATCTTTCACCATTCTTGTTGATCACATAAATTGACTCGAAAAGACAGCCAAAATGATCATCCAGAATGTTTTTTTCATTGATTCAATTCAGAACTCCCAACAAAGCAATTAAATCAGTGTGTATATCTTTAGTTGAATTGCAATTTAGCGTTTGTCTTTTGGATGTGGATGTGTGTGTGTGTGTGTCCTGGCCGGTCTAGCTGCTTTGGGTTTTGGGACCATTGTCACAATGTCCCGATTGTTATCGTCCACCATCACACCAGTCTCTTGAAGATTTATTTGTTTGTTTGGGTTTCTCTCTCTCTGCCTATGAAATATTTGCACAGAATATTTGCCCAGATATTCATCGAAACATTTCCAGTGTGGTCGGTCGGTCGGTCGGTGGCTATAACTTGCCATTACCTTTATTTGCTATTTTATCATTGAAAAAAAAATATATATTTTGCTTTCCATCCAGGATTTTATCCAGTGATTCTCTGTAATTTATTAATTAGTGGACAATGCAGCAGACTGAATGAGAGAGATGATCGTGGGTTATACCCACACGCATCTCATCATTGCTATTCGTGCAGGTATTTTAATAATTGATATGACAAGATAATTTCATCCTAGATTCACTTGGCTACCATCACAGGAGGATCGTTCATTCATTCATTCATTTATTTATTTTTTTCAGATTCTTTGTACATGCCAAACAAGAAGAGAATAGTGTATATAAAATAATGATATTGTACATTTAATAATAATGTGACTGTGAACTAATTTGGCTAATCACTGTCCATTCTAGGATTGATGCAGGCAAACATTGCCTATAGTCTTGTTGCTTGTATTCTTTTTCCCGGCCCGTCTTCATCACCCTTTTTTTTCTTTCCACATTAATTTATTGTGCAAATTCCCCAAGATTTGTTATCAATTATTTACAGTTTCTTCAATTCTCGGCACCCATTGCCGAGTTGTATTTGCGATGCATCTTTTTTTCTCTCTCTCTCTTTTGGATTCCTTTCCATTATTAATCTCAATTATACAAATTTCCACACACCAACACACACAAGCACATTTGTTTGGGTCGGTCATCACAGCCAAAAATCTTATTTATTTACACACCAGATTCCGGGCTTTCAGAATCTTGATTCTCATGCCCACTTTTCGCGCCCAAAATGGATCCGAGAACTGAACAACATGAACATTGGATCCAAAACAGAATGCTCTTGTTTTGGTTATCCAAGGCTCTATTGTTCAATCAGCTCGGTCCACACAAGTAAACCAAGAGGATAATGCATTTTTCGTGTTCCCAAGAATGCTTCAAGATTCTTGGTAGCTATTTTGTTTAGTTAATTATAATGAGCCTTTAGGTTGTTCAATGTTTAATCGTTTGTTTAGTATTCCAAAAAGTAAAACCACTTCACATTTTCCTAGATTCTTCTCGTTCTTACTTCTGGTGTGTGTGTGTGTTTACTTTGTCCTCTTATTTTTCGAAAGTTTGCAAACTTCTTTAAACTTTTTTCTTTTCTAACCACCTTAATACTCGGGAATACTTGGGCTGCGTTTTCTGTTGCCATATCGGCTTATTCCCTTGGATTCTCTCGCAGTTATGCATGCAGCACACTTCTCATACTTATTCACAAGATGCGAAAGTATCAAGGACAACAACAAAGAATAACATGCCAGAAAAATGCATTTCGAAAAGGAAAAATTCAAGCCAAACATCGATCATCTACAAACAATTAAAGCTATTTGCTTGTAAAAGTTTTGTTTCTGTTCAGATTTTTGTCTGGACGTTTTGAATCCACTATTTCCACTATTTCTGTTTTATATCCGCCTCGATTGTACTAGTTACATCATTTATAAAACCAGGGGTCGGCAACTATTTTAACCGAAGGGGCCAATTTAATTTTGAAAATTTTCTGGCGGGCCGCACATAAAGTAGTGTAGAATGTAGACCTACGAAGACATCTCTGAACAGGAGAACGGATAGGAGGAGCTTCTTTCCCTGTCTATAGTGTGTCTTGTCACCAGGTCAAATCATCACTATGAACCAATCAGAAGGGAAAACGATCTTCTGGGCGTCAAACATGCACAGACTTGTACTGATTAAAGCTGTACGCTTTTCACCGGTTTATAGTGTCTTGTCATTAGGTCAAATCATCACAATGAACCAATCAGAGAGGAAAACGGTTGTTATGGGCGTCAAACATGCACAGACTTGTACTGGTAAAAGCTGATCGCTTTTCATAGTACTTTTAGTGTGTCTCGTCATCTGGTCAAATCCTAGCATTGGACCAATCAGAGAGAGGAATATAGCTTCGTCGCCTGTTTAGAAGGCTTGGTAGGCTTGACCAAAATGTTTGATGGGCCGCGAGTTGCTGGCCCCTGCGCAAAAATGTTGAAGAGGTTATGGTTACGGCTAATGAATTATGATCCAAGAATGTTAACCATATCTTGCATGAATCCTTTTATTCATTTAATTGAATTCAATTTTTTTTTATCAATGAACCAACCATCCATATTTCGAGACTTGTTTCCAGTATTATCTTTTCCTTTTGGCTATTTGTTAGCTCTCAGAGCACTTTAAAGGGTTAAAATAGCGTCGCTTTGGTGCCCTTTTCCGTAATACTAACTTTATTTATCGAGATCAATGAATTTAGGGGTGAACTGAAAAAAGGGGGCCAAAGTAGAGAGAAAATGTTATTAATTTTATATTTATGTAAGTTAGAATAATAAGTAAATAATTCATGAACACAAACAGATCATAAATCATATTTGGAGCAGCCAAGAAGAAAAGTATTCCAATTTTTTTAGTTCCGTTCCGTTCCGTTCTATTTTGTATTGTTTCCCAGGATATCTGGACTGTTTGTTCGGTCCCAAAAACTTTAAGAAAAAAAAATTGGCCTGAAAAATGTTTTCCCTGACTCCTGGATCCCTAATGTTCCATGATGATTCTCCAAGGAACCGGAGACTGGAGAATAGACGGAAGAGGAGGCAGCCAAAATCTTCAGAATCTTGTTACTTGCTTCTTGTTCTTGTTACTGTTATTTCTTACTTGGCTGCTGCTGTTGTTTGTTTGGTTCCAGAAATTTTTTTAATTTAATTTAACTTCTTCTAGCCTTCTAACTTCTTTTGTGATGCAGAGGTGATTAATATCAACTGCGTTTGACTTTCTTTCATTTTCTCTTGGAACTCCTTATTGTCATTAGGCTGGGTAAACTTTGCCTTAAACATCCAGGGTCTCTATTGATGATTTCAGGGCCATGCAAAACATTTTTCTTGCTTTCACATCATGTTAGGCGTCACGATATCTTGGCGCCAACCAAAATCTGTTCGGTCCCCTTTCTTTTGTTCGACTTCTGGGTTGCTTGGGATCCGGGAATATAATTTATGATCATCAACGTGTATGTGTGTATTTTTTTTTGGTAATATTTTTTCCATATTCGCCAAAATTGTTTGATTTATTAGCTGTCGTTTGATAGGAATGGTGATGGTAGTGGAGAGAATCCGAAACCAAACCACAATGTAGTTGACTTGCTTGCTAATTCATCACCCCGTTGTGTTCATATTCGAAACGATTCTTCATTCTCCTTAGCTAAGCTTTGTATCATTATTTCATCTGGAATGTTATGTATGGTTTTGACCTCGTGTACCTTTGCTCGCAGAGAAAAGAACAGCCAGAAAGAGATTAGCGAATAAAGATCCAGAGATGTTTGTGTACTTAATGGTGATCAATTAAAAACCAAA
Organism: Amerodectes protonotaria; assembly: GCA_025882695.1. Classification (NCBI taxonomy): domain Eukaryota; kingdom Metazoa; phylum Arthropoda; class Arachnida; order Sarcoptiformes; family Proctophyllodidae; genus Amerodectes; species Amerodectes protonotaria. The sequence continues at coordinate 76,281 of JAOZJS010000145.1, read as the reverse complement.
GTCCACAATTCATTGTTTGTCATAACTGTGGATGCTCGGCCTTCAACATCTTCAGCGACCATGTTTGACAATGATAACAAGAATCATAACAACAATGGTATGCACTTTGGTGCATTCCTAAGGATTTCGATTTGGATTTTGCTTGGCCAAAAATATGTAACGATATCGTAAAACTAGCTCAATTAATCATTTCATGGTAAATCGTTCATGACAGGCTGATTGTCTTGAATGTCCAATCCATTTTGTTTGTAGAAGACATGATCAATCTGTTTGTTTGTTGTCCAGACTAGACCTATGGTCTAGTCGCCATCATTGTCCAACATCCTACACCTTTGTTGTACGCGCTGAAATTCCATATCTTTCCTTTGTTTTTGATTATCAATTAAAAACCTTTTTCCCTCAACATTTGAATAGATGTTTGTTTCAAGGACCCTCGCAACAGGATTCTGTCCATTTGTTTCGTTTTATGTTGTTACCATTGTCTTCAGACAGGCATTCCTTCTCCTAATAATCATCCTGTTGGTAAATCATAAAACAATGAATGCTTTTTTTGTTTTATTGTTTCATTTCGATGCATTCATAACTGAATCCCGAATAGTATTGCACAGTTGTCACTCTAATTATGACACTGATATATCTTGGGCTGTATCGGGGCCGTTTTGGGCACAGTTGGTGGCAAGACGATCGCGTAACACCGAGTTTCATTGGATTGAAACAATTTATACCTAAATCATTTGCATATATTTTCCGATTCGATTTCATACAAGAATTTGATCATTCAACAGGCCTGAACAACCACTGTGATCGCTCTGTGGACGCTCAATGCGCTAGTTCAGTGCAAGAAGAGCTAAATGAAGTGGGTGGACCTCGTTTGGAGTGGTGGGAGGGGCTACGACCAACCATTTCGACTCTACCAGCAAGTCTATCAATCTTTTGATCGTTTTTTATTTCAATTTTTTTCTGCAAAAGTTTCTCTCGTCCATCGTCTAATTAAGTTTTTTTTGCGCGACTCCGTACGGCGGAATCATTAGCAGTATGCGTAGATTTTGCCAACCAGAACCTGATTTCATCTCTGTTTTGAATGACTATTTAGATTCAGTTTAGTTTAAACTATCCTGGCTGCACAAAACGAATAATGTGAAGGTGTTGCTTCTTTTTTTTCATTATATTTCCATTTCATATCAAATAATTCATTAACAGCTCGTCGTCGTCGTCTTTGTCGTTGTCGTTGTCTTTGTCCTTTTTTCCTGGCTGTTATTTCATTTTGATTGCAGGGTTAGGCTATGTTTTTGGCCAAAGAATGTGTCCGGTGTTGTGTATAAGTGCCTGTGCCAGTGTGTGTTGTGCGTTTGAGTCCATTGATTAATGACTTTGTTCACGTTTTTTTTTTACATTTCGTTTCCAAGTGAACCTTGAAACCAGGTGAGAAACAGAAAACAGAATGCTAGATGAGAGCTAGATGCAAACCGTTTTTCTGGTAGGATGAAAATCTGTAATTGTGTTTGTAATGACAATTAATGCCAATGTCAGTTGCCTAACAATGTGTGAAATGATGTTGAGCTCCAATTTTTTCCCTTCATCATTCTGGTGAATACTTGGCAGCTTTGTATACCTGGCATACCTGGTGATTGTTGGTTTGTGTGAGATCAGGTTCGATTCTCAAAGCCGGATTCGTTGAGCTGAGCTGATGTTTAGGATGCTTCACAGCAGCCAAATCTGATCAACGGGTGGCTATCTTTCTATCAAATGGAGGAACAAAATGAGAATATCAGCAGGAAGATGGATACTTTGTTTAGGAGAAATTCATCAAAGTCTTAATGAGCTATTTTGATTAGATCACAAAAAGAAGAGAGAAGCATTTACCGCTTGAGTTTTCCAAGCTTAACAAAATACGGTTTTGCGAACAGATTCTAAAACAAAAATCTTTTGGCATTCATGTGATTCTCTTGTTGAGTGTTGAATGATGGATTCTTGACATTAGGAAATAATTCTTTCATTCCGCATGGAATTCCTTTTAATTACTATCATTATTTTTGTCAATGAAGATCAATGGTAATCATTACTAGTCAAATGATCATGGTACTATCGCTAAGGTTGGATTTTTTTTATAATAGCCAAGTTTCATCTTGCTCTCTCCCTCTCTCCGCGTTTCCATATTCATCTTAATTCTGTAAAGTTTTAATAGTGATTGATTGAAACCAAAGTACCACAGTGTGAATTCTTTTCGACCAGAGCACACACTCACACTGTATTTTTCAATTTATTAAGATCTATCGTTGTTTCATTCTATAATCATTGGTTGTGTGTGTGTAAGTGTGTGTGCGGTTGGCCAGTAATTTTCGATCCTGGAGCAATAAGGGACAACAGCACATCATCAAACCATTCCATTGAGTCTAATCAACCGTCCAGACCAGCACATTTAGGTGTGGACCACATTCGGCCACACATTGGATGAGCTAACCAATTTAAATGTCTATTGCTTTCGGTTATTATTATTACAACCGAAAATAGTTGTACCATGGTTGTATGTGAGTATTTGGTCGAATGTGCATCCATCGGCAAAAATAAAATCGAGAAGAGGACGCAGGATACAAAAAAAAAAAACAAGATCATTGGTGGCAATTATATCTTTTGGGCTTTTTCCACCACTATTCTCAGCGGTGATGCTCGATTTTACTGGCACAGGCACCAGTGCTCATTAAACTTTGTATCTGATTCCTAATTGATCTATCTATCTGGGATGGAATAGTGATTTAGCTTGAATTGACTCTTATCCTTAAATGTCTATAATAATAATAATAATAATAATAATCTTCAAGATCCTTAATCATTTTGGCTATTGAATCTTCTTCTTCTTCTTGTTGTCGTTGATGTTCCTTCAGTTCCTTCAAGAGCCAAGACTATAAACTTGTCCAAAGCGATTTTAAGAGTAAAACTTTTTTTTGGGATGTTTAATCGACCATTCATCTTTGCATGCCAACCATCCTTCCAACCATCCATTCATCTATTCCCTTGGCCTTAGCCGATACACACATATCGATGGAAAAAAAGGTGTAGCTTGTTGGTTGGTTGTCACACAGACTCACACAGCAGATACAAACAGGGTGTTTCAACCAAAAAACGGCTGCGACCAACTTGGCCACCATTACTATTATTATCATTATTGTATATTCAATCTTTCAGCTATCTCTCTTCGGTTTGGTGGAAAACTTTTAATTTTGATTAATTGCTTGTTTGCAACCTTTTGATTCCCGAATAAGGAATACTTCAATGCGAAAAATGAAAATTTCAACACAAGAAATGTTGAAGAGAGCCAGAGAGAAAGAGGAGTGTGTGCGGATTAGTACAACAAATGCTGAACAGAGAAAGAGGAGTGTGTGCGGATTAGTACAACAAATGCTGAACTGATAAAGAGGAGTGTGCTTGCTTGTGTGAGTGCGTGTTAGTACAACAAATGCTGGACAGAGAAAGAGGAGTGTGCTTGCCTGTGTGTGAGAGAGTACAACAATTGTTGTACAGAAAGAAAGAGGAGTGTACAACAAATGTTGTTAGTAAAAAGAAAAGAAAGAGGAGCTGGGCGTGTACAAGCAATACTGTACGGCCACTTACAGTGCACTTTTGCACTAATTTCCATCATCTAATTGGGCAGAGCCTTTTTGGTTGTTTTACAGTTTTATACAGTGTTAGTTGTTCAGTGTATTTGGGAAAAGGAAGACCAGACAATGATTTGAATTATTTTCTAGCGAAACTATAATTGTGAATAATGAATCACGTGGAATAAGAATCATCATGGATGAAAATGGATGAATTGTATGATTAGTTTGTAAATAATTTCCAACATCCAGAATCCTGATGTTTGTATGTTTGATGTTTGAGCGCATCCAAGCGCAAACAATGGTTGAAATAAAATAAGCATAATCAATCTTTATCATTCTTAAAATGAATCACCGCACATCAATCCAACGTTTCGATTGGGATGTCAATCGATTCTATGGAATTCCGTGACAGTTTACCCTGTCCCCGGGAGTCCAAAAAGTAATGAAACAAACAGAATAAAAAGAAAGCAAAAGCAAATAATTTTTGTTTCAATTAATCGAAATCGTTTCAGTAGTTTGGTACCACACACCATTTTCCGACAATCGGTTATGGCAAACGATGCAACGGGAAAATTGTCAACTTGATTATCACCTCTTGTGTTCGCGCACGCCAAGCATCGCTTGGCTTCGCTTTCGATAAGAACTAAAAGAACAAGAATTTTATCTATTCTTCCTACACCAATATTGTTTAATTCAATTTTCCATTATCACTTGTTTGCCTTTTGCCAGAAAAAAAACACAGAATGTTAGATAATAAAACTAAAAGTGTTTAGAGCAAGTTATTTTCTTTTTCGATCTAACGGTTTTCTAGGTTCCACGTTGATTTTTTTTGCTTTATGGTTGTTGTTGTTGTCGTCGGGTGATTCCATAGCGCTTGTATTATTTACCAGAGGATACCGGGGAACCAAAACGGAACTGAACATCAACAAAAGCTAGCTAGAAAAAGGAAAAAAATTAGATTAGCCTGTAACTGGGGCTGATGACACAGGAAGGTCTTTGGTAAATAACGATAATAATAATGGTGGAAGATTGTCAAATTGAATCCAGAAGCAACAACAACAACAACAACAAAAAACCGAAAATTAATAGTTTTCAGCCCAAATTCTATCGAACCCATTTTTTTAGAGTTCATTGATTTACATTTATAATGATGATGATGATGCCCTATGCTTTCACCTAAATCATCATTATTTAATTTTAGGAATTTCGTAGAGAAGAATCCAAGAATCGATTCCGTTTCCTGGATGCTTGTTGTTGTTTGAATACGATCTTGTAATAACGATTATTGTACGTTTCATATCCATGATCAATATTATTGCTTAGCTCTTAGCTTATAGAATTAATAATAATGAAGTTAATTTCTGATTTGAGCTCTTTTGCTACCACCAAACTAATAATAATAATAAAAGTACTTCCTGCTCTTATTTTTATTATTCTCGTTGTTATTAGTCATGTTTTGTTGCCATTCTCTCACTCTCTCTGTAGATCGTGCTAGGCTTTCCCAGAACAAAAATCTAATATCTCATTCTGGATGGAGAATTTGCTTTGCTTGTGGATGGAAATCAAATTTTCCATTGATGCATCACATACTTTGGTCGGTTGCATATAACCAAAGTGGTTGGATGGTTGGTTCCTTTTCGTTTTCCTACCCGAGATTGATTATAATTTATGCATCTTAATTTAGAATCAGTTTGGTGCTAGACAGGCGCTGGAAAATCCGGCCTGGAAATTCTTAAACCATTCTTTGAGTGATGCATTAGTCATTTATTGTAGTTTATTATTATTATCATTGCTATATTAGCTTTGGATCTCTCAATTTACTTGTCTGTTTTCAAAGGCCCAAAGAGTGATGATCACACACCGATGCCTTTTGGTCTTTTTCGGTTGTTGTTGTAGTTGTTGTTGTTGTTTTTACCAATGTCGAAAGGTCCAATTCTCAAATGAATGCATCAATATACATGGTGAGTATCCTAGATCCCATCCATCCATCCATCTCATGGTTCTGGAGCTCTCAACACAAGCATATATCTTTATATATTCCACCAACGAATATGTCATCGAGTTTCTTCCCGAGACACTCACATACACGCACGCATGGAAAACGCAAAACTCTGCGCGCCAAGTATCTTTTGGGAATTAAGACGAAACAGTAAAGAAAACTTTTCATGTTCCATGTTCCTGGATAGGGTCGGGGATAGGATGATGATGGTAATGCTTCAACAGCTTGCAAGCAATTTGTTCCTTTCTTTCTTTCTATCTATCTTTTTTCTACTGCGCGCCATGTTTCAACCCAAGACGATCATGATTTTTGGTTGGCTGGGTCCCACTCCGACCCACTCGTTTGCTGTTACATAGTTTTGGATCGAGAGTTGAGTCAATTATGGATGATGATGATGATGATGATGGCTAGGGTCCTCAAATCATTAATTACACATTTTCATCATCATCATCATCTTTTTTCTCCCGTTTGGATTCTTGTTATTATTGGCCCGGGCTTGTTGGCTTGACTTGTCCTGGTAATCTGATTCATTTTGACATAATATATGCCTATTCCACTTTTTTTTCTCTTCTCCCTACACTGGTGTATGTGTGTGTGTATCTCTGATCTTTTTGCCAATGTAACCTAAACCTTGTTGGATAGTTAGGTAGACGAACAGATAGTAGGGTAGAGCTAGATCTACAGAATTAATATGCATTAATTGACTTGTGTCCATGCACACACGCCAAACTCTTTGGAGAATTCCTCGTTCCAGAAGCAAAAGTCAAACATACAGAGAATAAAAATACAATCAAGAAGCAGAATATTTTATACTTGAAATTCTGTAGCAAACTCTTTTTTTCTTGGTAGATCTACCAGAGATCTTTACGATCAAACCGCTGCTAATGCTGGAATTGATGTTTCAAGTTTCGTGTTCATCTTAGACAAGAAAAACAGAAAAAAATTTGAAACACACCAGAAGCAGAAAAAATTTAGCGGAAACAAAAAGGAAAACCCGTTATGCTAATTAATTTACCAGCATGCCATCGCACGCAGACACTCAACGATTCCAATTGTTCTTTTTTTTTGTATTCTTGGCCCTAATAGTAGTCTCTTCCAAGAAAATGCACCCTAGGCAAGATCCTTGAACCATTCAGAGCATACCGAAAATGCAAGTATGCGTGTGAAAGAGAGAGAGAGAGAGAGAGAGCCGAACGCAGCTGAATGATTTTTTGTATTCGGGTCCGCACTGAATTGGCTTTGGAACAAAATGGAACGAAACAAAAAAAACAGGCCAGCCAGCCAGCCTAACAGAGCGATGGATGGAGAACCAATGAAAATAATATTGGAAAATTAAGACTTTTTTTCATCATTTTTTGGCGCTCGGTTCCATGTGAAATATTCCAAACGATTGCCCTAAGGGAACTTGGAACTCAAAACGATGATGATGATGATGATGTTGAGGACGACGACGACGGGAAACAATTCCATCTGATGTCTCTACGATGGAACCCGATCGGATATGATGGAAAAACTTTGTGTACTAGCGACCAACCAGCGACCGTTTAGGTCCGAAATCTATTGGCAGGGGGTGCTAGTAATTGGAATCGATTTAAATTTCAAGCCATCGGCCTTCACTCTCTCGCTCGCTCTTTCCGATTTTCATTCTATATCCTGGACCAGTAATAATTCAAAAGAAAAACGATTATTCTGTCCACAAAGCAAACAAATAATCGAAAACTAGATCCAGAAACAGAGCTTTCCTGAGAGAAACTTTGTTGTTTACATTTTTAATTTTTCCATTACAGTTTTCGGTCCTGTTTTGAGAGTTGTAGAACGGACCAAACAAGAATATGAGAAAAAGAATCCTCCTTTTCAAAAAAAATACCAGAAAATGTTTCAACATTTTCACGCAATCATTAATCAGCTTTTGGTTTATTTGAAATGTTGGCTCGGGTGTATTGGTGTGTGTATGTATGTATGTAGCCATTCATTATCCTGGTTCATACTATTATCAGCGTTAATTAGAATACGGTTAGGATTCTGGAACACCGCCATCAACCATTGGCTTGTTGACTATTGCGTTGCTCATTTGAATATCAACCATCCGGCTCCGGTTATGCGATTCGCAAACTTTAGCCGATTAATGAATGAAAATGAACCGACAATATCGAGAGAGAGAGAGAGAGAGGTTTATGAAAAGTTTGATACATTATTAATAATATTTAATCTGATTACATGGCTCTCTTGTTACCAACAAAAGAGATGACTGCGATAAATCGATCCAGGAACTGGTCACCATCATCATCCACATTTAAAATGGGATACTTGAATGTGTAATGAGATATAAAGGTAATTAAAAATTTTAAAAACTTTTCCCGAATGTCCAAAGACAAGAGAGCTGGTGGAGCTTAATTCTGGTGCACTCTTCTCTCAGTTTGATGATGATGGGCATGGTATGAATTCATGTAGATAAGCGCCAACAATCTACATAAACGTGGTCCAGGCTCTTGGACCCGGATCCAAAGTTTTGGTCTTCAATCCATGCACAAACACACACATACACAATCAGTAGCGGTTGTTGTTAAATATTATTCACATAGTTTCACATTACTGGTTATGGATCCGCTGAAACCAGATAGAAGAAACTCGAACATGTAATTTTGTTTTTTCTTGTTTCTTATCAATAGGAACAAAATATGTGTTCCTACCAGAATATTCTATCGCTAAAGAGGAACGAGGAAGAGGGTGAGGGGGGTTCAGGGAAGCCATCTACCAGAATTATATTCAGATCACATTCGAGTATTTGGTGTTGGCTACCGCGATATGCTTATAGATTATTCGGTTTTGGCTGGATCCAATCGTGTATAATAATAATTATTATTGTTATATTATTTGACTGTTGGACGCCATCACCATCAACTATTGTCAGCAAGTCGGTTAGTTTTCTGGTGTCCGCGACCACCACATCAAATCCATATTTTTTTCTCTGTTCGCTCTTGTTGTTTGGTTTTCGATTTCTGTTTTGTGGTTTTTGTTTGGCTCCGTACACAAGAAATTGCTTCCTTTTCTTTTCTCTCTCTCTTGTTCGCTTTTACTTCGTTGTCGTTTGATGCTTCACTTGATTTGGTGATATTATTCTGGAGAACGATCCATGAGAGATGGCCCGAGCCACGAGCTAAAGCCAGGAGGAGAAGAATCCCCTCATGTGTGTGTGTGTGTGTGTGTTCCATAAGCATCAACAACAGTGGAGGCCACGAAAACTGTTTGTCGGTGATAAAGAGAATCAAAGATGAGCGAGAGAGAGAGAGAGAAAGAATCCCAGGGAGCTATAAAGGACAAATTGGTAGCATTTTCTTGGATAGGGGGTGAAAGGGAAAATTCTAGTTTGCCGTTTGCTTTCGGTTAGTGGTTTTTGGCCCGGGTAAAGTTCAATTCCTATCTTCATCTCTTTTCATATAAACTTATATTATTATTATTATTATTAAAAGAAGAATAATATAATGAGGCTTGTGTGCAAGTGAGGCTCACAAGTCCCTTGGATTAACTGTATATGAGAATGTGATGTTCAAGACCAGAGAAGATGAGAATGAGCGAGGCATCCCTTGGAATTTTTTTCCCGATGGTTGCATCCATCTCCAAACCATAATAATAAATGTATGCGTAAAAAAAATTCATAATAGTTTTTCGGCTTTCACGTAAGTGTGATGCTCATGATGTTGGCGGTGGTTACGTGCGGTCCAGTCCGGTCGGGTCGGTCACTGGCCTTTTTTGGCCAATTAGCCCGGGATACTTTTTTTCCTGATGATCGTTTTCCGCAACTGAAGAGTGCTTCTAGGCAGCTCCTATGGTGGCGACAAATTTTCGTGCTCTTGTATCCAACAAAAAAAAATAGATGACTTTGGTCTTCGACCGAGTAACCATAATTTAATTAGACAGTTTCATGCGCAAAATTTTGGATTCTCATCGCGCTACGGTGCTCGATTTTAACCATAATGATAATATCCTTTGGACTCAGGATCCACACAAAGTTTGATCAACAACTTGACAATGTTTGATGCAAGCGGATATTGGTTGCTTTCATCAATTTCATCATTCGATTGTTTATTCTGAATATATTGGATTATCAATGGATATTATTATTGTTCATATTGATTGAAGGATCCATCCCAATTTCCTATCCCGGAATGGCTAGAATGTTCGATCCGATCCGATCCCAAATTTGGAACATCACCACAATAATACTGTTAGAGTGTTTCCGGATGATGTTATTGGACTGATAATATATTTTTTATTTCATTTTCTCTCCTCAGCTCCTTGCCAATTTTTCTTTAGGTTCAGTCAAGTCATTATGAAAATCCTCACGTTCTTCTTAGGATTCTTGCTGAATGTTATTGTTGGATCTTCTTCATATCGGGCGCCATCAGCCATCTCATTCATTCACACACACCACACATCTATCATTCAATTTTTTCAAGAATTAATGTCGTTTATTTTCCAGTATGAAAAAATGATCCTCTTTCATATTTCAGCTTAAAGCATCAATCTAAAACGCCCTTTCCGGCTCCGCCCACTCACTGGACAACCCCAAAGACGTATCCGGATTTTCAATCATTCAATTTTGATTTATTTCAATTCTCATTCTAGGACATTCTTTTAAAACTGGGTTTTTCCCATCAATTGTTTTTATTTATCGTCAAGAATGTTGATCACTGGTAATATATCAGTAATAGGATATCATCCCTTGATGTTCCTTTTTTCTGTGAAATTAATCTTTGAATCGCCAAAATTCCCTTTGCCCAAGATCCGATCCAATGTCCACTAATCATTGAATCTTGGTCGATCGGTGGGTCGGTCATTTGTTGGCCGTCCGATGTTTCCATTTCCAATTGGGCATTGTTCACGTTTCTGGATAATAATTCCTTTACAGCCGCCATGACCACGCAGAGATTAGATTTTGCTTCATTTCCTTATTGGTCTTATATTGACCAATATTGATTCCCAAGATTCTTATTTCTACACATCTCAAGCACACCCTTGTTGCAAACTCGCATGAAACACAGTTTTCTGTTGAATGTGTTTTGTATCAATAATATTACCAAGTTTACTTTCTTATGTAATAATGCTAACAACTACAAGAGAGAGTAGTAGCATTATTGCATCTCTCTCTCTCTCGCTCTTATCTTAATTCCCGAGATTCTGGGTCAATGGTCTTGAATCTTTCTGATTCATAGAATTATATCTGATACCATAGAACGAGCATAAAATATCCATTCAACCAGATATATAAAGATTGCTGCTAAGACTATTGGATCTGTGTTATAGCCAATGTTCGAATTGTTGTTTTCCATTTCTAACCAATACGTGACTTCGAAACACACTGTTTATATTATCTAACATTAATTCCTTAAGTTTGAATCACAAACAGAATATGGCGAGAGACTAAAATACTGATAAATCAAGCTAAACATTTTTGGCTCCATTAAATTTGAAAAAAACGCCATCGCATAAAGCTGTATTTTTTGCGAACGTCCTTTACGGAGGGATGCTGCCGAACAGCTGTTTTTCGGTACAATTTTTTCTGTTTTGAGGTCATGCACACACAAACACGCAAAACAACTGTCCACGTGATTCAAAAACAGTTACATTTTGTTGTTTGTGTTGTTGTTTTCCGTTTTTTTGAAAGTCAAGTGATGTTTTCAGTTGTGTTCTGAATTGCTAGATTCGTTGAAAACATCTAATTATCTAATCACTGCCTTTAAGCTCTTTTTTATCCATCAAACTATCATACGAGAATGGCATTACGATTATTGCTCTTTGTTCTGTAACCATGCAGTCCAAAACTAAACCCTCTGAAGCCGAATATCTACATCATTGATCGTAGACATTCACTAGACGATTTGTCTTATTAATTATCGTAGGAAAAAAATTTCCTATTGCTAACGTCAAAAATCGTATCATATTGAATTCAATCGAGCATCGCAATAAACAGAAATCGACATTTTATTGGTTACCTTTAACTTTTTCTAAATAGTTTGGTTTTTAGAAAAAAATCCTACCATTTTTCTTAGAAAATCATGGAAAAATCTCCCGCAGAATTGTTTCAAATGCGTCAAGTTTTAAAGCAAATATTGATCCAAAAAAGTAAGTGGTCACAATTTGGTGATCTTGTAATTATTGTCAAATCTGTCTTCCATTTTTCTGTACTAAATTGTTGCTTGTGATTGTTTCTGTTAATTATTTATTTTAATTTAATTCTGAACCATAATTGTAAATGTATCAAATGTAAAGAAAAAAACAAAAAAAAATTTTGTTCATGTCTGAAAATATAGAGTTGAAAGAACGTTTGTCCAAAGAGACATCGCTGGTTCCAAGATGGTATTTTGGTGGATTAGCATCGGCCGGAGCAGCTTGTTTTACTCATCCATTGGACACCATGAAAGTTTATTATCAAACATCAGGATTGTTGGCCGGAAAACAAACATTGGTTTCAGCAACAATGCAAGTAATCAAAAAAAATGGTTTCATATCGTTGTATAATGGATTAACGGCATCCATACTACGTCAATTAACTTATTCTACCATACGATTCGGCATTTATGAAGCCACCAAACAAAGGCTCGTCACAAAAGAACAACCTATTTTACCATTTTTCGAACGTATGATCATTGCGGCATTTTCCGGCGCCGTTGGAGGATTCGTTGGAACACCTGCGGATGTGGTGAATGTACGAATGCAAAATGATATTAAATTGGAGGATCGTTTCAAACGTAACTATCGTAACGCCATCCAAGGAATAAGAGAAATTTATCGTAAAGAAGGATTATCATCATTATTTCGTGGATCAACCATGGTCATGGCCCGATCAATTATGGTTTCTATTGGTCAATTGGCCATGTATGATCAGTATAAATATTGGTTGGTCACCAAAGCATCGATGCCCGGTGATAAATTGCAAACTCATATAATCAGTAGTATATTCACTAGCATCACCTGTACCACCTTGACGCAGCCATTGGATGTGCTCAAAACCAGACTAATGAATCAATCGAATTGCTCAAGCATCACGACTGCCATCGTCGACTTATACCGTTCTTCCGGATCCAAAGGATTTTATAAAGGTTTCACTCCAGCATTGCTTCGTGTTGGACCACATACCATCTTGGTGTTTATAATCTATGAACAAATGAGGATTCACTTTGGAACTCAACTTAACTAAGTCAAACACTGGTTATATTTTTGATAATCCCTCATTGTCAATATGTGATATATACCATTTTACCCTTGCCACTCTTTCTCTTTCTGACAATTGTAATTATCATCGCCGGAAGTTCCATTAATGTTTTGTTTTTTTTCATCCGAATATGTGATTTTACAAATTTGGTTGTTTTTTTCTCTAATGTTGTATCTTTTTTTCTTGCTAATAAATTCTTCATTGTTTGGACATTTTCACTTTTGCGTAGTTCATGGTTGCCCAACCCTTGGCTCATGATCCATTGTGGCCGGGCATGGTTTTTTCGATTTTTACCGAGCAACCATGCTGCAAGATTTCTGAACACCATGCGCTGTCACTCGACCAATCAGCCCAAAATTTACCAATATTCAAATTGGCATTTCAAATTGCTTCCTAGCTTCCTCCCTCTCTTGGTTACAATTTGATTTGATTTGTATTTTTAACCTTGACTGGTACATTTTTTTGGTTCAAATTCGCTACATTTTTCATTTGATTTGAATTCGCTACATTTTTTTTTTGATTTGAATTCGCTACATTTAATTTGTGGGTTTGAATTTGCTACATTTTTTATTGAACGTGCGCAGTGTTATCTCAATTTTTGCCTGAGAAAAATGTGCCTCTGAATTAGGAAAAGGTTGGGCACCTCTGTTATAGCTCTTATTTTTCCCGCTCGTTGACAGGTTTTGTTCTTGGTTCAAGTGAGCGATTCTGTATGAAATGTCCATTAAATAATGGACACCATGTTTGGCTCATCCACTTGGGAATAGGATCTTTTCTTGATTTTTTTTTGTCTTAAAAACTTCACCCAAATGAATGATGTGCTTGAGAAACAGAATAAGGCGGAAAAAAATCCAACATATCCATGTTTTTCTCTGGCCTCCTCCAGGCCTAATCATCAGGGTCCCTGCTAGCTAATCACTGTAGCCAATATGCTTAGCATGTTTGTGATCGACTTACCTATTGGCTTCGCCTCTTCATAATCTATAATCTATAATTGATTGATGATGATGATCAAATAGAGGAACGTTCAACGAACGAACGAAACAAAAATTCCTGTTGCGATTTTCTGTAGAATGTCTATTCGTTTGAATGTTTGAATGTTTGAATGTTTGTTTGTTTGACACTGGTTCGATCGATTCTATTCGGATGTCTCATCTAAGTAGCCATCAAAATGCTTAGCAAACAACCAACACTGAAAACATTCGGAAAAAAGGTGTTCTTTGTTTGTTCTAAAAATTGTTTCGATGATGACCTTTACCTTTGATGTCTTAGAGCTAACCCCACGAGTGTGTCTGTGTGTTTGCGTTGGAAAGACTAGTCCTCATTCTATCATCGGTCAGGTAGCTCTTGGCGGTTCTACGTTTGACATTTGAAGAATATAAAGATGATGATGATGATTTAATGATTTGTTTGCAAACACAGCTCTTGAAAACACTTCTTATCCAACTTTGCATTCGATCACAATTGTATGGTGGTAGACGGAATCTCGAAAATATTTATTTTTTTGAAGTGATGAAGCCAACCACCAAGCATTTATTATGTAATGATTGGTTAGTTGGTTGGTTGGTTCTGCTTGATTTGTTTTTGTTTGTTCTATCCAAAAGTATGCAAAGGTCTTTCAACGCCATCGCAAGAATCCACAGTCCGCGAGCATTCATTTTGGTGTATTGTCTTCGAAGAAAAAATAAAGAAAAATGTTCAATCGTACTCGAGAATTGTGACTGCGAAAATCATTTTGATTATTGATTTTCCATGCACTTATACACACACACTTTCTATCCTCATTTCAAGTTCAAGGTCTCGATAGAGAATTACAATCGATCATTTTGAATTCTAGGATATTCTGATCTGATCAAATTGGAATAAAATCGGTTTCTAAGACGACCTCATCCCTCAAATCCCCTTTCAGCTTCATACAATCCTTTTAGCTTTATTGGTCTGTATGTACATTAGTATGCTACCGAGAGGCTGGTATTATATTGCTTAGGATCCTCCCATCGCCAACATCATCAACAGTAGCAGCGAGAGCGTCAGCCCATCATCTATCTACTTCTAATGAAGTTTTTTTTTTGGTTCGCCTTTGCTGCTGCTTGTCATTCGAACAGCATATGAATATTAATTCACTTTCCCCAATTGTCCCTGCCCACCAATATCAATGATTTTATTTGGTTTGATGAGAACACAAAAAAAACTGGAAACATCAAACTATATAGCTATAGCGAGAAGGGGAAGGACAAAAATCCACCCAACCGGTACTCCTTTGCGCTCATCAATTCGGATGATTATCGTATCCCCTTTGAGAAATACCTAGCTTTGTGATGTGATCAAGATTGAATAGAGGGCATTTATCATTGAGGGCACACACACACTCACACACTGAATTAGAATTAGATGAAAGAGTTCAATTCTTCACTGATTTAGCCGTAGATTTTCCCCTCTACTTTGATTTACAATTATGAATTGATATAATTCATAAAAAACTATGGCCAGGTATAATTATTTTAATAATCTGGAAAACAGGTAGCTTTTTGAATCTCTCTCTCTCTCTCCCTCTCTCAATCACAAAAATCACAGCAGACATTGACCAACGCATTCCAATTCATTTGTCAGTGTCCGCTGATCCAATATTATTACTATTATCATTACCATTACCACTGTTATTGCATCTGGTCGGTGCAATAATAATAATAATAATAAATGGATTCTTCCAAATCTATAGTATCCTTGTTGTTTCCATAAGATGAGGTAATCATCATCCAGATCCGTGTACGAGTCGTTGTACCACAATTAGAGGTTCACAAGGCATAGTTTCGGATTTTTGAGCTGTTGGTTATTTTAGGATTAAAACCACCTTGAACTTCTTTTTTTTCTCACTCCTTCAAGGTGGAGAAGATGATCACCGTCATTGTTCATTGGTTGAATTTTGTTTTCTATTTATTTATTCATTCTCGATGAGGGATTCCGATGGTGGCCATTATGGCCATCGGAATGGCTCGAAAGAGCCGGTTATGATAATGATGAAAGTGTCCAGACTGGCCAGCCAACCAACCAACCAACCATGAGATTTGAACGATTTTAAGAGTGTTTTCAAAGTGTTCTTTTAGCATAATTTCATAATTTTTCGCTGTTCATCATCATCGAATTTTTTTCTGGTATTTTTTTTTGCTTTAAAAAGTTCTCAGTGCGCGTGCGAATGTAGAAGGCCTCACTGATTGTCATAATTGGTTGGTTGGTTGACTGGTTGGCTGACTGCTGTACATTGGTGCATACAAATTCGAACACGCCTTAAAATCGAAAAATGAAAAAAATGGGCAGAGACAGGATGCGCGTCGCGTAACGCTTGATGGATAACACCACAGCCAACCATTCTTTTCTTTCTTTCATTTTTCACCTCTAAAACATCCTAACATTATTCGACATTGGTTGCTGTTCAATACAGGTAGTCGCTGTATTATGAACCCAAACAGCTAATTGTTGCTGTTCTTGCTGTTGTTGTTGTTTCCAAATGCCAGTATAATTATGATAGGTAGACACACACACACACAGCCAACCCAGCTCCGAAGTACCTGAAGCAGGTATCAATCGTCAAAAAAAATGGATGGTTTTGATTGAACGTTCTCTCATGCTATTCTATATTATAGGACGGCACCTTGCCTACCTTGCCAAGGAAAATATTGTTATTGATAACAATTATGATGATATCCTAGCATCTTATGACTTGAATCTATAACCATTATGATGATGATAGTTCGGTGCATTTGAGGAACCAACCAATGGTTAGATTTCGGAAACATTGAAAATCCTGTGACGATTTAGATTTAAAATTTTCGTTGAACGCACCCAAGACACCGAAACTCATTTACTTTGTAATCTAATTTTTATTTGTCCAAAGTTTTTCTGGGTTTTTTCTTCAAAAAAGAAATTTATTATCCTCAAACGCTACTGCTACTGGTGCGCCTAAATGCAACCGAATCAACCAACTGCAGATCGTAGGATTCTATCTCGAATTTGTGTGTTGGTGTTTCGTTCTTTATTTTGATGGTTTTTCTCCAAATACGAGCAAACACAGACTTGCACACCAATGGCATGGATCACCCATGGCAAGAATACTAGAACACTGGGACAATGATTTATATCTTAAGTGTTACCTGGTAACCATCACAACAAGATCATGATCATTATCGCTTGGAGAATAAGCATAAATCACCGGGTTGAAATGTTACATGATTTTTTTTGAATAAGATTTCACATAATCACAATCGGATCGAATCAACCAGTTTCTTGATATTTGTTCCATTCATGTTTTAGGTGTTTTCGTTTTGGCAATAACAGTGACACCCTTTGAATGAATCATTCGGGTTAATTTCGCAAAACTGCAAACTTT
Source organism: Amerodectes protonotaria (assembly GCA_025882695.1). NCBI lineage: Eukaryota > Metazoa > Arthropoda > Arachnida > Sarcoptiformes > Proctophyllodidae > Amerodectes > Amerodectes protonotaria. The sequence goes on along the minus strand of JAOZJS010000145.1, from coordinate 59,089 downwards.
GAATCCGCGGCCACCCGAATCATCTCGGAGCGAGTGATCAGCCAGCGGAAAAAATCCCCAAAAAAAAAAAAATTATTTTTCATAATCGTTTAGCGTAAAAAAAATAAGTTGCTGGCCTTCATTCTGCTTCGTTCTTTGCTTGAATGATGGCTATTTGGCACCTAACTAATATTATTATTTATGATGTTCAAGCCATGGTCAATTAATTACAACACAGACATCATAAGGAAATATTTTTTCGCGCAAAATTCAAGAATTTCATTCCCGTTTTAAATCGGCCGAACCACCACCATCATCATCATCATCATCATTTGAATCCACATGACATGTTGTAAACGTTTTGAACATTCGAAAAGAAATCAAATCATATCATTCCTACAGGTTCTGATAATTAATAATAACCGAGTGGGTGTGCGTTGTCAACGCAACCTTTTTTTTAATAATAGTGAATGATACTGAAGAGAGCGAGCGAGAGAGAGAGAATCGGGATGATATCATTTCTTGAGATTTCTTACCGTTACCGCCAAAGATAATCTAGATTAAAGTACTTAGAAATGGTATTTCTTTTTCTCTTGGCTGTCTTTCAGATGACAAATGATGATTATTACCACATGGCCATCGGCCCAATAGTTTCTATAATTTTTTGTTGTTGATTATTGACAAACTTTTACCTGTTGATGATGGTTATGCCATTGCGAACAACAACCCTCATCTCCATCATCGGCCGCCGGGTTGTTGTTCGTCGTTGATCACCATTCCTTTGATTTGATTTGCTTCTTTTGATTTCCCTGCTTCTTTATCCGCATCCAAAAAAAAATATCGGCGATTTGTGAACATTCATGGCATCTGGTTGTTGTGTTGAGGTATAAAAGATTAATTAAGAAGAATCTTAATTAATCAATATTATACGAATAAATGCTAGAAGATGTTGGCTTGGACCAATTCATCATCATCTGGCGGGCAAGCATCAAAATCATGTTTTTTTTGGTGAATACCAGATTCAAGCAACTCCAAGAAGGCGACCAATAATTAATTTTTTCCTTGGTGCATAGCGGCGAAATTTGGAGCTAATAAAAAATTCATTCGAATCAAATTCCGATGACATCAACCCGAATAAGAAGAAATCCTCTGGAAAAGAAGTGTGGTCGACTTTTGTTAAATATTCCAGCCATCATCATCATCCTCATCATCATCATGGTTGATATCGTCCAACCGAAAGATTGAATGCCAGCATGCCTGAACATCCTACCCACACACACACACACATTTGCCAACATCGTGCGGCAAATTCCTTTCTTATTACTTTGATTTGTCTGTTTCCTTAATAATGAAATCAAAAGCTCAAGATTCCTTCTTGTCAATTTGATATGTCAAGAAGGGATCCTCGTTCTCGTCGTCGTCGTTGCAGACTTCAAAATGAATCACACACAGAAACACACACAAAAACCATGGATGGATGAAATTATTGATTAGAATCTTTGATGAGGATTTAATCGGATCCCGGCCCAAAAGGCAAACACGCCAACACACACACATAAACGCGCGCACGCTGACATTGATGATCTTGGTGGTATTGTTTTGACATTGATGATCGTTTATCTCTTTATTAACAATTGATGGCACCGCTGAATCAACATTTCCCATTATCACCATAACCACCCGCAAGCGGTTGTCCAAGTTAACGAAAATTTCCATTTGGGTCAGCAGCAGCAGCAGCAGCCGCCGCCGCAACCGAAGCCGCCAGACACACGCATGCATACCAAATTGTGATGGTGTGAGACTATACCACGACCAATACTAAGCATGTCAACGTCAATTTTCATCAAAGTCCAAAGCCTCTTCGGTCTTTTTTTTTGGTTGGCTTCGTACCATTCGGTTTCTTTGCGAATTCCGAATCCTAAATTGACACATCGAGTCTTTCTCATCCATCGACGAGAATCATCGAAGCACGCTGATCCGAGCATTATTCAGGTCTAGATGGAAAATGGATTTGCATTTTATTTTTGCGTCGGTTTCTTTGGTTCCAAACGAAATGAAGTGAAATTTCAAAGCTATTTTGATTTGATTCGAATTGATTGTTTGAATGCGTTGAAGCAATGAATCATGATTCTTTTGGGAAGAAATTTTCAAAAACTTTGAAAAATTTCCTGGTTCTCCGCCCTGAATAATATTCAAATCGAATTTCCCCAGAGTGTTCCGGTTGAGTTTTAAAAAAGACAAGAGAGAGAGAGGGTTTAATTGAGGTGAAACATTCATTGTGATTCTGTTTGTTTAATTTATGAGAATATTCGGGTTTTGAACAGTATATCTATCTGTTATGCAAATCGGCAAACAAGAGATGTGATGTGATGTGATCATCATTATCATCAATGTGTTTCGCTTTGCTGAAAGTCAGAAATGGATGGTTGGTTCGGTATTAAATATTTACGATGCTCAAATCAACTATAGTTGGTTTGCTGGTGGTGGTGAAACATCCAAAAAAAACAACAATCAGAATAGACACACACTGGAATGAGCTTTTTTTTCACTTTAAGGTCGTGAATTTTTAATTTTTCCATTCCATCTTCTGCATCTTCTGCATCTTCTGCATCTTCAGCTAGCTACTTAGGTTCTGTTCATGCATTTCAAAATGTTCTTGTTTTGTTTTTTTTGGTAATATTGTAACAAGATTGTTTTTTTGTGTGCTACATTCTACGGAATTTCCCAGGAGCAGAGAAAAGACCAAGAAGGAAATCAAATTTGTTCCTAATGTTAAGCTCTTAAAGGTTGTTCACCGGATTCAATGCGAGGAGTGAGCAACCCACTGCCCATCTTACATTTTTGTGCCGCCCACCAAGCATTTCTAAACAGGAGACGAAGCTATATTTCTCTCTCTGATTAGTGCAGTGATGATTTGACCCGATGACGAAACACACTAACACTATAAACCTATGGAAAAGCGATCAGCTTTAACCAGTACAAGTCTGTGCATGTTTGACGCCTATAACAACCGTTTTCCTCTGTGATTGGTTCATTGTGATGATTCGACCTGATGACGAGACACACTATAAACAGTATAAGAAGGTGTATTCCTCTCGCTGATTGGTCCAATGTGATGATGTGACAGGATGACGAGAAACACTATAAGGCGGAGACGAAGCTGTATTTCTGTTCTTCTGCTCAGAGATGTCGTCGTAGGTCGTCGCGGCCCTCCAAATTTTAAAAAAATCTAACAGGAAGGAACTTTCCCTGAAGCTTCCACTTTAGAATATTATTCATTTTTTGTCTAAATCTAAATGATTCATATGCTGAACAGACAATCCATGTATTTTGTTCGGCTAAGGTATCGGGGGGGGGGAAGGTATCAATTTCAAAACGGGATTGGAAATCATTTTTGAAAGAAATTCCAAATCGAATAGTTTTTTTTCTATTTCTTTCGGCCTCTGCTAATTATACACTTGCAGAATTTAGGAGAAGATGAACGGCAAGCAAAAGAGAGAGGGAGATACAAGAATTAAGACAATTATATTGGTTGTAATTTGTTTCCAATGTTGTTTCGATTATTGCCAGGATTATAAGCACTGTTTTGGTGTATTTATTTCACTTTGATTCAAATCGAATCATTTGTCTTTAAGACGTTTGGAACATTCGATTGGTTTACATGGATGCCCGAGAGAAAGGAAAAACTCGGACAATTACATGTCCGATATACATGATAATTGCCATGTTACTTACCTATGGCCATGTTCTGGACTCGTTCTCCGTCTTTTTGTCTGTAAACAAAATCGTGATCAAGTTTCACCTAATAGACGTTCAAATTAGTTTCAAATTGATCCTGATCCTATTACTAATCTTTGCTTGTTGTTCCTTTTTTATTTATTCGTTAAGTCTTTATTCTTTTCCATTATTCTCCAGGTCAAATCATTTGACCTGAAGGAGTATTTTAATAGGGCCGTACCTATAGCCCAAAGAAGATTTAATAGAATGCGAATGCTTGAATATGAATTATGATTTAGTTTACAGCCTCCAGGTAGACAGAACTGAAATATTATAGATCTGCTATTATTTAACAAGTTAAACAGTTATTCGGACGGAATTCTGCTTAGATAATAAAACACCGCATCACAACCCGGACATCTTTTAAGGTTAATATGTGAAAATGCGAAAACATTTAGAACATTCAAGCCAAATTGCTTGCGGTTATCCTTGCATCATCATCATAGAATTTCATCATTCTTTTATAGGAATTCTCGACCACCATCAGCACGATTTTAAGATTTGAAAGCAACAACATAAAGATCATTCAAAATAGAGTTAAACGATATCTTTCAAACTAGCTAATGTGACAAAATGATGATCTTTATATGATGATGATTACCGACTGACAGACCGATCGACCGACCGCCACCATCATTATTATTATCATCAACATCATTAGAACGGACGCTGAGGGCGACCCCAACTACCACCAATATCTGTGATGATGGTCCTGATTGTTGATTTTCGTTTATATTGGTTCCATTTGAATGGTGGAATCAGCCATCTTCTTTTTCACCTTCGAAGATCTTTTCGAAAACATAATGATTTTAGATTCCCGAAGATAATGAAAATAGAGAAGTGATGATGGAAGTGTGCAGGCGAGTTTTGTGGGCTCTAATTGTTCCAACTTTGGATGATTTTTTTTATATCGAAAGGTTCCAAATTCCAATAATCAATCCGAATTTGTAATCCAAAAATAGAGTTCCGGGTGTTTTTATTTGAATTTGAAATCAATTCCAATATCCACATGATCCTAATCAATAATTCAGGTTTTTTTTGGCGCAAAACTTTTTTATTTCAAAAACGGAAAAAAATCTTCGGAATTAAATCAAAATTGTTCATTGAGCTTTGGTGTATCCTATTTTTATTCTTCTTTAGAAATAGTATCTTTTTGGTTTCTCCTCTCTCCCTGTGCAATAATAATGATCGAACTTTTTCAAAGATATAATCATCAATTGAAAAGAGAAAGAGAGAGGGTTGAGGAGTTTCGGATTCCTAACCCTGGAAAGAGAGATAAAGTTGCCGAAAAAGAAAAAAAAAGAAATGATCCTTCTCTCCATTGCTAATGCAAAATTTGATTCTTGCTTTTTGGTTAGATAATACTGGCGATCCACAAAGCGATCCATGTGAACCGCGATTTGATTTTTGAAAATAAATTTTTGATAGGGTACAATGTAAGCGCGTGCGCACGCACATGCACACGAACACACCATTTTTAAAATTGCTACTTTTCTGTCGGCGGTATCGCGTTACACATTTGAAATTCTACCATTGTTTATTGCCACTAAACTCGAAAAACGTTCGGGGATTCTGAGAGAGAACGGATGGTTGGATAGATAGAATGGTTATTGTTCATCGTTCGGTACTAGTGTTGTCGGTGGCCAACATTCTTTGGATTAGGATAGCGTCTCATTGTTCTTCAAAATGGTAATTAATGAGCGCCACGGCCATTATGACATTATGTGGATGTTTATAATAATAAGATCTATAAGATTGGTTCACTTGCTTGGTTCTTTTTTTCATTTTATGATACAACCAGATCGGTTGGTTGTGAACAACATTTTTTCAATTATCTTCTGTTCTTTTTCTTCTTCTTCTTCTTTTTTTCTCAAAATGAATGGTCTATCCAGTTCACCGGATTCAAACTCACATACACATTCCTTATTTTGCTGAAATGTGTGGCTGGCTGGTCGGTTGTTGTTCATTGTTGTGCGAAAAGCCATAAAATATACATAATACATATAGGCGAGAATTCTTTGGTTGTCTTCTTGGTTTTATTATCATTATGGCAAGCCACAAATTTTATTTTTTGCTTGTTTCCTTTTGCTTACGAACAAAGATCGAAACGGATATAACAGTTTTCATCATGTCGACATTGCTACAATGTTTTGGCCGAAAATAATTTGAATGGACCTAGGCCCGGTAGAGGAGAAACGATCCTCTCGTGTAAAGAGCAGACACATAAATCGACATTATTAATTCATCCCATTGAGTCTCATAACAATTTAAACAAATAATAAAATTCCATGTATTCCTACGTCTCTCGAAAATTCTTCAAGCCTCTTCAATATTGGGCAATTTCTAAATTTTGTTGTTGTTGGTTTTTCGAGGCGACCGATAAATAAGCCGGATTCATCATTGACTCTCTCTCTCTCTCTCTCTCCCTCTACTACCTACTGAATGTATCCAAAAGAGGATACATTTTCTTAATGAATGACATTAATGACATTCTTTTTCTCACCAATATTTATGGATACTAAACGCCAGTGATAAAAGTCAATCAATGTCACTGATTCTGAAAAAGTGGTAATGATAATTACCGCACACTTTTCCCAAAAAAAATATCCACAGACATCTTAATATATGTTTAAGTTGTTCTTTAAGGTTTCATAAGCTAACCTGGTCCGAAATTGAATACAAAAATAATCTAATCTTTCATTTTGTATCTTTATTATAGCAAACCAGGTTATTTGCCCGGAATAACACTCACGCAAACACACACCATCCGCTTAGAAACACTTGTTTGTGCGGAAATAATCGGTCAATTGGTCGGTAATTCTTATTTTTTTTTCTCGTTCGTTTTCCGCCGCTCGGAATTCTGGTCATCATCAAGATTGGAAACTAGACATTTTTCGTTGTTGTCGATCATTGCTGTCTTTTTCAGCCAAATAAAACATGGACATTCATTTGAAACAATGAAATGCCATCATGATCGCCAAGATCTCCACAGGTGTGTTCGTGAACACACGAGCCAATTTCAAGGATCCAAGGTGTGCATATGTCTGACTATAGTTTTTGGTTTCGGTTGTCGTGTACTATTGTTGTTTCACTTGAATCGGTTTGTTTCATTGGTGTATGAAGAATCTCAAGACAATTGGATAATTTCTGACTTTTCTCTATAATTAATGATTGATTTATTACAATTGACTACCAAAAAGGAAACAAGTTGATGATTCTTTAGAGAGAGTCAAAAGCTGCTACCCGTTATTATGAAGGTTATCTTGATCATGGCCATACATATAGGAACGAATTTTTCATCGTAATTATCCCTGGCTAACCAACATTGAAAAAAAAACTGTCAACAGGCCTTAATGTTCATCAACAACAGTTTGTGTTCTGGTACCTTTGTATTTGAAGACATTAATTACTGATTCTATTTAATTTATGATCTTCAAATTTATTTTGTTTTTAGTGCTTGCGCAACCAAAAAACGATTCCGTTCAGGGTAGTTTTGTTGCTGTCCACCGTCTTCATAGTCCGATTTTTCGGGGACATCTCTTGCAAAAGCATTGTATTTCTGAGGCTCAACACGTGTGTATCGTGTGTGTGCGCTTGTGCGTGTGTGTCTACCTGGACAAAACAATAAAGAGAGATGAGAGATGGGCAGAGTCGTCTTTCCTCTCTCTGAATGATGATGATGGAAAATAATATATTCGATCATTAGGGCACCTTTTGTTATGGTTGGTCTTTAAACATCATCATCATCATCATCATCATCATCATCATCATGCACAGTATACAGTTGTCTACCTGGACAGGTAATTATATAGTCTCCGCAGAAGCACATACACAATAACTAGAATAGATGAATGAATAACCAACAGGTATAGCAACAACAACCAACGATAGGGAAGAAAGGAACATTGAGAGAGGTCGGGCAACCCAGGAAAAATGATCGCTTTTTCACCAAGAACGAGAAACCCCAGCAAAATTGGATGTCCAAGAGGACATTCTATTGAAGTAAAAGATCATAGATAGCGAAAAGATCAAGGAAACGAGGAGACAGAGAGTGAGAGAGAAAAATGTCGATCGTCATTACCACACATGGTAAAATAGCTCTTGTGGTTCTGCCAACACAATATTTGGTCACCTAATTGTTGGCCATTATTATAATTGCAGGGTTGTGTACACACATCGTCGATTGTGTTCGTGGTCACAATGTTGACCAAAGATGAAGAAGATGCCAACGTGTTTAAGTGTGTGCAGCCAACCAAAAGGCAAAGTAGCAGCTGAATTAATGGTACATTTAGTTCATCTGTCTGTTCGTCGAAAGGTAAATTCGATTTTTGATAGTGCTTTTATATTAATCCGAATTGTCCAAATTGAATAATTAAATGATTTGTTAACCAGTGATTGTTGTTTAATTTTAAAAAAATGGAATGAATTTTATTGAACACCTATAAGAACCTCTGATTTTCCCCTCTGATTGGTCCTATTTGTTTTTACACGTTGAAGAGACCCACTATAAATTGAAAAAAGCGATCAGTCTTAACCAGTACATTTCTATGCCTGTTTGACGCCTATTAGAACCATTATCCCCTTTGATTGGTCCAATGTGTTTTGACATGATGACGAGACACACTAAAAACTGTAGAAGAAGGCGTATTTCTGTTCTTCTGCTCAGAGATGTCGTCGTAGATCTACATTAAAAGCGCCAAGCTTTAACCAGTACATCTCTGTGCATGTTTGACGCCTATAAGAACCGATTTCCCCTCTGATTGGTCTAGTGATGATTTGCCTGATGATGAGACACACTATAAACCTACGAAAAGCGATCCCCTTTAACCAGTACAAGTCTGTGCATGTTTGACGCCTATAAGGACCGTTTTCCCTTCTGATTGGTTCATTGTGATTTGACTCGATGATGAGACACACTTTAAACAGGATAAGAAGCTGTATTTCTATTCTCCTGTTCAGATATGTTGTCGGAGGTCTTGAAGGTTATAATGATGAACATCCGAAAAACACATTTTTAATTTTTTGAGGGTTGCTTCCATATTTTTGATTTCTAAAATTTTGAAAACTATGTTTTTATACTATGTTTGGTCTTGGGCTCACAGAAACCAAGTTCATACATTGAAAATTCAAAATTTTAGCACAAAATATGCGGTTTCTAGTTAATTTAACTCGTTGTTTCATTTCCATGCGATTTTATGAAATCATGGAACGTACCCACAGCATAAAACGAGTTCCCACTGTAGTTGTTCAACAATGTTGATTGGAAGCTGAAACAAATTTTAAAAAAAAACTATGCTGAAGATTCGCCGCATTTACTTAGCTGCAAAATAGATTGAAAGGACTATAATTTATTGATAATAAACTTTTAGATCTTGTATACTGGCCCAACAGTATCATGATCATAATTATTTATATTGAACATGGGCATAGATGATTATATAGTGCCCAATCTATCTTCATTAAGATCCTGAATTCGAATCGACATACACAATGTGTCCATCAATCCAGAAATCTAGTTTTCGGAGAAATGACCGGCCAAAATAGATGATATAGTAATAATGATGATGGCACATTGGCCAAAAAAGCATTCAAGATATTCTCCGACCAAATATTAGTGGTGTTTGCTGGCATCGGAATTGAACAGAACAAAATGAATGATTGTTCAGTCGATTGCAATTGACATCTGCTGCATTGTGAATGAATGGACATACTGGACCAAGAAAAACAAGAGAGAGATAGGACGTTGATAGATGAATGATCTATCTTTATTTTTTTCTCTGAGAATCATGGTTGGAAACAATTAGTCTTGAAAATCCATTTGTTACGACAAAATCTTCACAGTGATAGCCTACCATTGAGTTGCACGCGTAAAACTCCTATCAATTTCTTATTCTGGCATCAATTGATTACTTTCTCAAAGTTTTTCGGGTATTTTCAGGTAAAAACTGTGAAGCTAAATTAAAGGTTACTATCAACCAGCAAAAATACCATGCCTTGGATGTACCATGAAACATATAGAGCATTGCTAAGCATCAGTAGGTTTTTGAAGCATTTCGCTCCTGGCTCTCTATTTCGATATATTAACCACTGATCCAACTACAAATTAAATATTTGAAATCTGGCAAAAATCATCTATCATTGCCCCCTTCAAACTAAACTAAATTTAAGGTTGAAACAAAATATTGTTGAATGTGGAAATTTCCTTTTATTATTTAAATTGGATTTAAATGTCGATCGAATCAGTAATGGATCTCTTTATAAACTTGGTTTATCTCTGATCAACATCACATAAGGAATTTAAAAAAAAACTAAATTTTTTCATAATCATAATGATTAGGTTGGCTGTTTTTTCCATTCTGCTAGCATGGCCGGCCATATTCCATGGTGTTATTCTGGTTCATGATGACGATTGGATGCCAACATTCAATTATCCAGCCAGCAGGCCTGTATATTGGCACCAAATATCTATCCATGATAAAGGTATGCTGAATTCACTCAAAGTAATGGATGGCCAATTGAAACCAAATGTCGTATTGCTTGCACTCGAAAGGGATAAAGATTCGGATAGTGGCGACCATCAACTTAAAATATATCGTGTTACCTTTACAGCAGATCCCGATGAACAGCATATTTTAAGCAGAAAAGGGTTGTGTATTGCTACAATTAAAGCACTTACTCTTCTAGATCTTTTCTGTACAGAGGATATTATTTGTACTAAGAATCTCGATGCTGATTACCGAAACGCGACCATTCAAGAAGAGGAAACGCCAGAGGAAGAACAGTCAACTTGGGTACAAATACCAAGTACAGATAGCAAGGTGCAAGAATCAGTCAATGAATCGTTATCACACGGTGAAGTCAAGATAATATTTAGAGCTGACTATATTTTGGATGAGATTTTCATATCTCTCTTGCATAGCTTTCAACAAGCAAACTCTGCACCCCAGTTTTTTTATCGTTCCGTTTTTACACTCCGGAACCACAATGAACCAGATGAAACAGCTCTGTGTCAAATAACATTTTCAGAGAAATCCGACTTTCGCCCCTCCCCTTTTCAGAAATTATTTTGTTCAAACCATGTAAGATGTGAACTCCTACCTGTTGAATAATAATAAAATGTGTGAAAAGGGTTAAAGAATTCCGTGGTTCTTAATTGGTGGAAACAAGCTCAGAGTATCTCAATCAAGGCACATAGTAATGGGATCTTAACCGCTGTACACGAATTCAGACAAAGCATTTTTGAACAATAGATATATTTGTAGAAATAATTATAATAATCGTTAAGGGCGAGAACTACTGAACTGGTTTTGAGCACCTGGTTGAAAACCACTAATCCAACTACAAATTTGATAATTCGAATTTTAGAGCACAATCATATATTGAGAAATAAATATTTGGATCAGTGGCTGCCAAACTCGCCAACGAAGGCGAATGGCTTGCCAAAGGTTTCAGATAATGGCAAAAGTGAAATTTGGCAAAAATCATCTATCGTTGCTCCCTTCAAACTAAACTGAATTTAAGGTTGCAACAAAATATTGTTGAATATGGAAGTTTCCTTTTATCATTTGAATTGGATTTAAATGCCGATCAAACCAGTAATGGATCTCTTTATAAACTTGGTTTATCTTTAATCAACATCACATAGGGAATTTTTTGAAAAAAACTAAAACTTTTTTTTTTCATAATCATTATGATTAGGTTGACTGTTTTTTCCATTTTGCTAGCATGGTCGGCCATATTCCATGGTGTTATTCTGGCTGATGATTTCACTTTCAAGGCACAAGTTAATAAGGCACCCATCAGCAATAAATATTGGCACCAAATACCTACCGATGATAAAGATATGCTGAATTCATTCAAAATAATGGATGGCAAATTAAAACCAAATGTCGTATTGCTTGCACTTGAAAAGAATACAGTTGAGGCCCATTTCAACCATCCGAATCAAAGATATAAAATATATCGTGTTACCTTTACAGCAGATCCCGGTGCACATCCTATTTTAAGGAGAAAAGGGTTGTGTATTGCTACAATTAAAGTACAGGACTCAACTAATAGATGGCTTTTGGATGTTTTCTGTAAAGACGATATTGTTTGTGATAAGAATCTCGATGCTGTTTATCTAAATGCAACATTTCAACCAGTCGATACGCCAGAGGAAGAACGATCAGATTGGGTACAAATAGCCAATGAAGATAGAATTATGCGACAATCACTTCATGAATCATTACCAAGCGGGATAATTGATCTAGTATTTAGAGAAGAAATCGTTATAAATAAGATATTCATTTCTCTCTGGCATTCTACTCAAGGATTTTATACCGAACATCCAGAAGAGATTTATTATCGTTCCGTTTTTACAATTGGGAACACACAGGAAACAGCTCTATGTCAAGCAACATTTGGAAAGAAAGCCCCTCCCTCCTCCATTCTTATGAATTTATTTTGTTCAATTCGTGTAAAATGTGACTTCCTGAAACATAAATCATAATAAAATGAAGGATTAAAGAATTCACTGGTTCTCAACCAGAATACACAAACACAGTGTACAAACACATGGGCATCTGCCAGATTTTGAAAATCATTCTCCGGATCTTTTGGATCTGTTCCTAATCTGGATGATGTGTCGGGCAACCTTGCATCCTTCATTCTCGGTAGATCAATAGAACAATAGATATAATTGTAGTAATAATTATAATAATCGTTAAAGTCGAGAACCCTTGAACTGATTTTAACCATCTGGTTGATAATCACTGATCCAACTACAAATTTGATATTTTGAATTTTAGAACACAATCATAGCTCAATAAATAAATATTTGGATCAGTGGTTGGCAAACTTTCTGTCCGCCGGAAAAGACGAATGGCTGGCCCATGTTTCAGATAATGGCAAAAGTGAAATTTGAAAAAAAATCATCTATCGTTGCTCCCTTCAAACTAAACTGAATCAAACAAAATATAGTTGAATGTGGAAATTTCCTTTTATTATTTAAATTGGATTTAAATGTCGATCGAATCAGTTATAAATCTCTTTAAAAACTTGGTTTATCTCTGTTCAACATCATATCGGACATTTGTTGAAAAAACAACTAAATCTTTTTTTTCATAATCACAATGATTAGGTTGGCTGTTTTTTCCATTCTACTAGCATGGCCGGCCATATTCCATGGTGTTATTCTGGCTGGCGATATTGATTTCAGTGCACAAGTTAATAAGCCACCCATCAGCAATAAATATTGGCACCAAATACCTACCGATGATAAAGATATGCTGAATTCGTGCAAAGCAATGGATTTCAAATTTAAACCAAATGTCATATTACTTGCACTCGAAAAGGATGAAGCTACGGATTTTAATCAAATTAAAATTTATCGTGTCACCTTTACAGCAGAACCCGGTGCACTGCCTTATTTAACCAGAAAAGGGTTGTGTATTGCAACAATTGAAGCAAAGGGCCCAAATATCAAGCTTCCACACCAACCAACTACAATTAGTCTTTTGGATGTTTTCTGTAAAGATGATATTATTTGTGATAAGAATCTCGATGCTGATTATCGAAACGCTACATTTCAACCAGTCGAAACGCCAGAGCAAGAACAGTCAGTTTGGGTACAAATACCCAACGCAGATGAAGTTATGCGACGGTCTCTTCATGAATCGGTTCCAAGCGCGATTATCGATCTAGTATTCAAAGATGAAATGATTATAGATAAAATATTGATTTCTGTCTGGCATTCCACTCGTTTTGGCTCAAATTTACCCGAGATTTATTATCGTTCCGTTTTTACAGTTGTGAACAAACAGGAAACAGCTCTATGCCAAGCAACATTTGGAAAGAAAGCCCCTCCCTCCTCCACTCTTATGAATTTATTTTGTTCAACTCGTGTAAAATGTGACTTCCCGATACATTAATAATAATAAAATGTGCGAAAAGGGTTTAAGATTCCACTGGCTCTCAACTGATAGAAACAAGTTCAAGGGATCACAACCATGTAGAACATCATTGTAGAACAATAGATATAATTGTAGATGTAATTATAATAATCGTTAAGGTCGAGAATCACTGAACTGATTTTGAACACCTGGTTGAAAACCACTGATCCAACTACAAATTTGATAATTCGAATTTTAGAGCACAATCATATATTGAGAATATTTGGATCAGTCGCTGGCAAACTTTAAACTTTCTATCCGCCGGCAAGGACGAATGGCTTGCAAAGTGATTCAGATAATGGCAAAAGTGAAATTTGACAAAAATCATCTATAATTGCCACCTTCAAACTAAACTGAATCTAAGCTCAAACAAAATGCCTTTGAATGTGGGAGTTTTCTTTTATCATTTGAATTGGATTTAAATGCCAGTGATGGATCTCTTTATAAACTTGGTTTATCTCTGATCAACATCGTATCGGAAATTTTTCGAAAAAAATAACTAAATCTTTTTCATATTCATAATGATTAGGTTAGCTGTTTTTTCCATTCTGCTAGCATGGTCGGCCATATTCCATAGTGTTATTGTGGATGGCGAGATTGTGGATTTCTTACCAGGATTTAATTATCCATTCAACTCCCCAAAATATTGGCACCAAACATCTATCTATAATAGGGATATGCTGAATTCATTCCAAATACTTAATGGTCAATTAAAACCAATTAACATATTGCTTGCACTCGTAAAGGATGGAGTTTCGGATGAATATCAAATTAAAATATATCGGGTTACCTTTACAGCAGATCCCGGTGCGCAGCCTATTTTAAGCAGAAAGGGGTTGTGTATAGCAACAATTGAAGCAAAGGGCCCGAATGCAGTGCATCCTGTTGGATTAACTACATATAGTCTTTTGGATGTTTTCTGTACAGAGGATATAATTTGTAGTAGGAACTACGATGCGTTAGATCGAAACGCATCATGGAACCCACTCGAAACGCCAGAGCAAGAAAAGTCAATTTGGGTACAAATACCCAATTCAGATAAACTTATGCAACAATCAATGTATCAATCGTTAATGAACGACATGTTACAGTGTACATTTCGGGCTGAAGTGATTATAGATAAGATACTCATTTCTCTCCTGCATTTTTCTCCAGATAAATTGGGCCCACATCATCCCGGGATTTATTTTCGTACCGTTTTTACAATTGGGATACCAAGGGAAACAGCTCTATGTCAAGCAACATTTGGAGAGAGACCCCCTCCCGCGTCCGTTCTTATGAATTTATTTTGTTCAACTACTATAAAATGTGACTTCCTGACACATCAAAAATAATAAAATGTGTGAAAATGGTTTAAGAATTCCGTGTCAAAATCATAATCTTAATATTGCAATGATTTAGCCATAAATTAATATCGGTTTTTGGTGAATATTACCAAAAATAGTTTCGGTGTGAGCGAATGGCAATCATAATTACAAGGCCATCGGAGGTTTCGAGATCCAAGGATATGATTGCGATGAAAATTTCCATGGAAAATTGGTTTTCCTTCACTAATAGAAAATTGTATGGAAAAAATTGCTTGATTCTTATTTTTTATGTTCTATGGATAGTCTCAGAATCGATTTCGATTCAAACGATTCGTCACGAATGAATGATTTTGAAAATCCAAAATCCAAATTCTCCATTTGAAAATGTTCTTTTGAAACATTTGATGTGGTCTGACTTTTCCATATCAAATACAGTAAGGTCTCGTTATATGCGATTTCGAAATTTCGCGGTTTGAATTCCATCAAAAATGTGTTGGCCTAACATACATATAAGCTTGTTTAGGAAGCCTGCGTATAGACACTCTGGAAAAACGATAGATTTCTTAAAGCTCACTCCATTTGTTCCACTGAATTATAACGTTTATGGATGTAAAAAACAGCTAGATCTACCTCAACTCTTCAAACGCCTATTAGAGCAGTTTTTCCCTCTGATTGGTTCATTGTGATTTGTCACAATGATGAGACGCACTATAAACAGGAGACGAAGCTCTATTCTTCTCTGTGATTGGTTCAGTGATGATTTGAGCCGATAACGAGACATTTTATAAACCTATGTAAAGCCAGACTTGTACTGGATTTAACCAGTACAAGTCTGTGCATGTTTGACGCCTATTAGATCGTTTTTCCCTCTGATTGGTTCATTGTGATTTGACTCGATGATGAGACACACTATTAACAGGAGACGAAGCTTCATTCTTCTCTGTGATTGGTCCAGTGATGATTTGAGCCGATGACGAGACACACCATAAACCTATGTAAAGCCAGACTTGTACTGGCTTTAACCAGTACAAGTCTGTGCATGTTTGACGCCCATAAGAACCGTTTTCCCCTCTGATTGGTTCATTGTGATTTGACTCGATGATGAGACACACTATTAACAGGAAAGGAAGCTGTATTTTTGTTCTCCTGTTCAGATATGTCGTTGTAGGTCGAGAAAGTGATAATTATGAACATCCGAAACACAGGTCTTTAATTTTTTGACGGTTGTTCACATATTTTTAATTTCGAAAATTTTGAAAACTTTGAATACATAGTGTGTTTGGTTTACAGCTCACAGGAAGTTCTAGATTTCTTTTGAAACCCTCTTCAATGTTACATCTGAAGTTATACCTAGAAAACTAGTTGAATTACTTTAGAATCATGAGTAGTATGATTAAAATGACAATTACCTTTTTAGCTGTCACAATTCTCATAAATACCTTGGATCGAACTACTTTTTGGCAATCGATTGTGACAGAAAGAATTGTGAATAGTATAAAAATGGAAATGGAATTTCAATAATAATTCGGCTCAATAATGATTTTTATCATGCTGTAGGCTCACTTGCTGTATGTAGATGAACATTGCAACAGTATTAATCAATTCCTGAAATGGTTTTGGATTGTTTTATTGTTGTTTCATCTAGGGTGTTTCTCCATTATAAAATGGTCATTTCCCTATCGGAAGAAGAAAAAAAATATATTTAGTATCCATCAACAAGCAACCTCTCTTCAATCATGTTGGTGATGATGGTCGCCCCTACCAATGGTGATTGAATAATAAATAGCTTAGAAGGGTTAGGCTAATTTCACATACACACTATATCTGGTGGGCTAAACAAGATTTTCCTTTTATTATCATGGAATTATCATTGCTGGTTGGAATTGTTTCATAAAAATGTCGCACTAATCACAATTAGGTAGTAATACAACTAAATGAATAACTTAAATAGACAATGTGAACGTAGAAAGAAATAGAACCACACCAAAAACAAGTGAGGAAAATGTTCCAAAACACCAACTCAACATTCAAGAATTTGTACCTTGATGGCTGAAAGATCGCTTTCTGTTGATCAAAGTTATCTAAGCACCTTGGCAATCTTTTTTCTCATTTAGGTATCATTCTTGTGAATAAGTATGATATTATCTTTTCTCTCTCTCTCTCTTATAAAACACGTGGAAATCCATTAATATTCCATTTCTAATTGTCTTACTGCTTCCATATCCTATCACACACACACACGCATTCAGCATCATTATGCTTTGGGAGACTGGAAGATTGAAAACAAAAAAAGTTGCAGAAGAGAAAAATCTACAGCATTTATACACACCTTGTTTCTCGAAATTTGGAGATGCCGAAAACAGCCTTCAATAGAATGAAACTTTGGCCATGTTTCTTGTTGCTAAGCTAAATTTATGTTGTTGTCTTTGCTTTTTATTTGTGATGATTGGAATCAGCAAAAGTTCTTTTTATGGATTAGAAAAAAAAACAGACAATAACAATATAACAATAGGACAGTAGTGGTTAATCCTTAAATGTTTTATGCGAATAATAAATCCTGGTTCATTAGTAATGATCCACATTAATTAGAAATTAGATTCTCGTCCCTTTTTGCTGTTTGGTATGGCTTACCTTCATTTTCGCTAACTTTAGGTCGGATTCTGGTTGTATCATGTTTTCAATTTATTGATCTTAGATAATCGACTTTCCGATGGTTTGTTGGCATTTCGGATCGATTGTTTTTTCGCTGATTGGTTTGCACCATAATTGCAGAATCAACTAAAAACGATGAAGAGTCCGAGAAAACATAGGAACAAGGGTTCCTCTTGCAGGAGGACATTGCTCCACGGCGATTCGATCACTTCGCTTCTAATTATCGCAAATTAACGACTGGAAATAGACAAAAGGACATTGAAAACGGCCTCAAACAATTGTCATCAACTTGATTTTAATTTCGTTTTCACATTAATCGCGACCTGTTTGCGTATTTTCGTATTCGCATCATGAGAAAAACGCCCAGAAAACGAAATTTTTAATTTTTTTTTGACGGTTGTTGATGTTTTTGGCGGTGAAAATTTTGAAAAATACGTTTTCATACTGTGTTCGGTTTTAGGCCCACAGGAACCAAGTTCATACATTGAACTCAAAATTTTGGCACCAAAAATAATTTTTTCATTGAACAATTTTCGCATATTCGGCTTTAATCTAACGTGATTTACATTTCAATTATTTTTTTGGCAAAAACATTGAATTAGGATAGTATCGGCCCTATTGTTTATTCAATATATTTAGATTTGTTTCAAATATGAAAATTGAATAGAGCTAACCATGATTTGTCTGAATCTTTTCCAAAAATCCTTCTAATTTTTCTCAAGACCATCTTGTTCATCGTCGGAAAACTAGAAAAAAAAGCTTCTAAGAAAAAAGAAAAGGACGTTTCCCTATTTATGGCGGAACGGCGGATTTTCTCCATGAAATTTCCATTGTTTTTTTTTTGGATAAAAGCTGTCAGTTGTGGTGATTGTTGAGGTGGATATCCCATAAAAATTATCCTGTAACATTACCTGTACCTGCTTGCATGTACACCTGCATGTGTGATTTTGGATTTTTTAAATTATAATTATCATGCTAACCACTGTGTGGTTATTTTTTTGGCAGCCGCACGATCGACATCCACAGACCGATATTGAAACAGACATATCTTTTTGAATCGGTCTCTCCTCAATGATTTCCGCTTTAAGCACAAACACAAAAAAATAAGTAACAACCAATCAACAATTATTCTAGCCATTTGTTTGTTGGCCATACATAATTTATCACACAATCATTGAATTGGTGATCAATGATGATTCATAGAGAATCATGGATTTGAGAGAAAAACCTCGATTAAACATTTAATAATTAGGCGAAATTATGTTTAAGGTTTTCGAGAATCCCTCTGTTTGAAGTAAAGCTTGAAACCTGATGAAAATTCATCATTGAATCCAAATGTGGAAAAAATGATCAAAACGTAATTAGGAAAGAATTATTATTATTATTATTATTCCTGGCTCCAGGCAACTTAAAAAATCGATACAATTTTGATTGAATCCAAAATAAGAAACCGAAATTTTCAATTTCATTTTTAGTAATTATTATTATTATTATTATTATGTTATCCTTTCTCTTCGTTTCAAACGGCATCAGTGCTATCCACCTGTGCAACCTTGCGTGGGAAAAAGCTGCTTTAAGGTGCCATTTGAGCATTTTATTCCAACATCGGAAAAAATTGAAACAACCTTCATTTGATTATGATGATGATAAAAAAAATTTATCGAGTTTTTAAACAAAATGGTCGTGCAATAATTGTTGCTGCACTGTGTCCATCAGATTTTGGCTTGAGCAAGCAAGGGGTTCCGTAAAAAGTATTCATTCAATTGTGAATAAACCGATGGTTCACGAAATAGTTCAGTGCTTTTCTGGCCATCAGGTCCCACAAGGCCATACCATTCAATTTAGCAGGTTCGGCTTAAGAATGGAAGGTTGAACACACCTGTTGTCAATGTATAAGCAGGCAATACACCAAGGACTGAGAACGGTGTCCACGCCAAAGCTGTGCTTTATCATGGAAAAATTTTTTCAATCAAATCATCGACTAAGTGATTTGTCCACAAGGTTTTTGATTGATGTTGGATTGAATCTGTATCATGATGGATTATTATCTACTGATGATCTTTCCAAAAGACAAGGGTGCCCAAACTTTTTAAAGCTTTGTGTAAAGTTACTGTTTGCATTGCCCATGTCCAATGAAATCAAAAAATGTATCGAATTCAAACAAAAAATAAATGTAGCGAATGTCAATTGTCATGTGACAAATTAGTTCAGACTGTATGCCACCTCTTTTGCCTCCAATGTTGGGTGGTGCTGTCCAGTCGGAAAGACAAATTAAACCAAATTGCAAGTGCGAGAGTGAGATGAAGCCAGGATGACTGAGTACGTATCATCCTCCTCCTCCTTCTTCTTTTTGCTCTGTTTCTGTTGTCTGTGCCAAGTTTTAGGCTCATCCCTCTAATTTTTGATTGATTTGACTCATATTCAACCTTGGTTTCGTAGGCGGTGGTTTCATTTGCAGGATTAAAACTAGACGCTGATTGGTTAAACGACAGTGCATAGTGTTAGTGCTGAGAAGTGTCCAGCCCAGTGTCAGTGTTGTTATGTCAAGTTATAGGCCCATCTCTCTAATTTTTGATTGGTTTGACTCATATTTAACTTTGGTTTGAGAGGCGGTGATATAATTTGGAGGACGATGGACTAGGCGATGGATTAGTTAAAAAACAGTTAAAACTTAAAAAGTGAAAGAAATAGAGAGGAGAAGCTAGGATGATTGAGAACGTATCCTCCTTCTTGCAACATAGGTACTCTGAAACGGATTAGCCACCGAAAAAACCGTAGCTCATAAGCCACTTGTTGAGCATCGCTGTCACACGATGTTTCTGGCAAAAATCAATGGAAAAATTAATGATAATAATGCGAGAATTTTTCTCATCGTTCAATAGCTGATGCACTAGATGCTGTACTTTATAATTAACCCTCTTTTCTAAAAGAAAATGATGATAAAAAGCACGGACTTGGTCGAGATCAGAAAAAAAGGCAAAGGCGTTTTAAATTTTTTTTTGGATTTTATTGTATTTTTAGTAAAATATTCAAAATTCCGATGGTGAATTGCTACCAAATGATAACAGGATTTGCGATTCCAAATTAAAATTTTTTTTTTGATAGATGTTATCAAAGTCAGAGAAATGAACAGAAATTAAATCTTTGAATTTCGGTAGCTTTTAAGATGATTAAAAAGTATTTCGCAATTTGTTTTATTAACCATGTTTGCCATAGCCACCGCCATAGCCACCACCGTAGCCGCCATGACCACCACCGTAACTGATTCTGCCATAACCGCCTTTACCACCACCATAGCCGCCACCATAGCCGCCTCCATAACCACCATGACCACCGCCATAGCTTATGATTTTACCATATCCGCCACCGCCATAACCGCCACGACGTCCACCATATCCGCCACCATAACCACCACCATAGCCAGCAGCTGAAACAGCCACCAAAAGAACGGCGAAAAGAACGAAAGCAAAGATTGATTTCATTTTTGGTTTGTTGTTTGTTTGGTTGCTAGTTGTTTGGTTTGTTGAATCGATTGATGTGACTTTTGAACGATCCAGACTGTCGTTTAAATACAAAATCCAGCAAGCCAATCATTGTCATCCGAAACTAAAGAGCTTTTTTTAAATGTTCCACTTAATTAAATGACTATCTAGTTGGCCTTAAATGAATTGAAGAAAATTTTTTAATAAAATAATAAAGAACTTAGCAGTGGAACAAAAATCAAAGGTCATACAACTGCCGTTTGCCTTTCATGCCGTTTTATTTCATCTTTACAGGGAATACCTTGGCGCTGGCCACTGTCTTAACCAATAACGATAATTTGTCCATGATTTTGGGGTTTTTTTGCTGTTTATCGTTAATTTAAATCTGCTTTTGCTGAATCCAGTAATGGAAAAAAAAATAAACAGTATGAATCTTCTTATTTTTTGTTCCTTTCGGCGGCAGATCTGTGCTTTGTCTTTTTTTGATTTTATGCTTCCTAAAATCCATTAAGTTTTTTATTGGATTGTTGCACATCGTCCGAATCACAACTTAAACATTTGGGATCACTTGCTTTATGGTTTCGTCCGAAACATTTTGAAACATCCGTTGAAACAACCTAATGTTTGGATTATTTGGGGTTTATTTTATTCCAAAATGGTAGATTATCGCCAATTGCAAGCAAGTTGGTCTGTCTGGATAGTTGGCATTGAGCAATGTCAATACACTTTTCCATTATTATCATTGATATCCTTATGCTTGATGGCGATCCAGGAACAACCACCATTGTCGAATAATCTAAACATATGCAGTTTGCAGTTATGTGTGTGTGTGTGTGTGCGTGTATGCATTAGCATAGACATCATAAATCTTTGCAATTATTATAATCATTATCGACAAATAAAATACCACTTGTTGACTTTGTTGAAAAGTTTTCCTTTCTTCGATATTTTCACCACCGAAGGTAGCAACAAAATTCCAACAAGACCAAGAATAACTGACAGAGAAAGTATATAAAAAAAATATATAAAAACAAAATGATCCACGATGATACCTGAAGGTTATCCAGTGGCTAGTGTGTTTGTTTTTTCCAAATATTAAGAGATGATTTCTATCGTCGATTCCACGCACACACAAGCATGCAAATCATTCAACCACATTCGAGAAATAATATTTGCAAAAAAATAGGTGGTTCAATAACGAAATTGGGGATGGTTGTGGCTACTCTCGGCGCCATTCGCTCTCTCTCTCGCTCTCGCTTTGTAGCTTTGATTTCTCACCTTAATTTCATTTATCTGTTTATGAAAAGGTGTTCTATCACCTTGAATATTGCAACACCTCTTTGATTCTTTCGGTGGATGCACATTCAAAAACGATATCGTTTTGTATGTTATCCTCTTTTTTTCAAGATGTGTTTTCTGGACTATAAATAGAGCCACGAGAATCAATCGAAAATCATCCAGCAATTCAATCACTAAATCAACTCAAACCAACAAACAACCAAACAAACAAACAAAAATGAAATCAATCATCGCTCTTATTGTCTTTGCCGCCGTTTTGGCTATGGCTGCTGCTCAATATGGCTATGGCGGATATGGCCGTGGTATTGGCGGTTATGGTGGCGGATACGGCCGTGGTATCGGCGCCGGTTATGGTGGCGGATATGGCCGTGGTTTGGTCGGTGGTTATGGCCGTGGTATCGGCAGTTATGGTGGTTATGGCCGTGGTATTGGCGGCGGTTATGGTGGCGGATATGGCAATGGTTTGGTCGGCGGTTATGGCCGTGGTATCGGCAGTTATGGTGGTTATGGCCGTGGTATTGGCGGCGGTTATGGTGGTTATGGTTACCACGGTTAAACGTGTATACCTTAATTATATTTGTTCATATTTACATTGTCAATATTTTTATAAAAAATTTTCTAAAATCATGTCTGAATAAAATACAAATTCAGTTGTGAAACCAAAAAAAAATCGGTGTTTGTTCTATTTGTTGATTCGGTTGCATAATAAACCAGTCGGTGAAAGTCTGATGATGACAAGATCGATTTCCAGGAAATCAATCCGATCGAAATGAAGAGAAATTGGATGCGATTTCCAATGAAATCAATCCTCATGTTAAGATTGAAATACTCCAAATCACTGGAAGCATAGTCTTTTCTCTTTGATCAAGGACAAGGAAATACAAGCTATTAGAAGAAAAAACGATACAAATGTAGCTATTTCTGATGTTTCTGCTTGATTCAACGCATCGAAGGTCAAGTTCAGGCATGATCAACCCGAAGCCAAGCAACAAGTCAGGGAATACCTATGGCTTGTTCGAACAAGTTTCTCTTAAGTGAAATCATTGATGGGACCTTCAGAGGTGTTGGCTTCCACTTTTTTCCATTAGACATTGGTCCTGTAATGAGCCTTGATGGAAAAGTAGAAAAAATGATGCGGAGTGGATGTTCAACATGAACGACAAGTCGGAAAAACCTCAAGGAGCGATCCATTTTTCAAATTTTGATATGAATTTTTCTTTGTTTGAAGGGCATTTTTTCAGTTTTAGTTTTGTTCACAACGATTTCAAGATTATTATCAAAAAAAAAAGATTTATTTGGATAAAAATCGCAAATAGCCCAGAGTTTCAGGGAAAAAATAAGAAATCACAAGCATTAGCTACAAGTCAGAAAGAGATTCTTGGATAAGATCATTTCTTAGCAGCTTTCTTGAGGAGGTAACCGCCATAATGGCCATATGGACTGCCATATGCCAAACTGTTGTAACCGCCTAGGCCACTAAGTCCAAGACCGCCATATCCTAAACCGTATCCAGCTCCAAGACCATGACCCAACGCTCCATAGCCGCCTGAGCCATAACCACCGTAACCACCATAGCCACCACCGTATCCGCCCAAGCCATAATCGCCAATACCACCACCATATCCGCCATAAGAAACGACAGCCGGATGTCGGATCACTGTAACACGGGCTACACCATTACCGTAACCGCCATAACCACCCAAACCACTTCCGCCATAACCGTAACCACCATAACCACCGTAACCGCCATATCCGCCCAATCCACCATATCCACCGAAGTCACCGAAGCCACCACCATAGCCGATAGGACCGCTGGCCATTGTGGCCACAATCATCGAAGCAAATAAAATGGATAAAGCAGCAAAAGATTTCATGATTTTTGTTTTTCGGTCGTTTTTGTGCGATTCCAATTGGATAGAACGTTTAGAATGATGAATGATGTCCAAACGAATGTCCAAGCTATTTATATATGCGTGTTTCAAAGAGGTGAGAAAACAACAAAAAATGGTTCCGTAAAGCTTTTGGACCAACTTTGTTTGGATATTTGCACGAGGATCATTAGATGGCCATTGCGAATCAGTTTATGCATCATTATGGTCATCAAAAGGGCTAATATACTTAGCGAAGTTGCAATATGAGGAAACCAAAAACTACATTCGATTCGACATTGTACTGATGATCACATTCTTCGGTTTTCAACGAAATATTCAATGACAATGGTTACACACTCTTTCCAAAACCATTAAACTAGCTAAACTATTTTGGGCAATACATATGATGATTGTAAGAGTATAACTTCGTTTAGCTGAATGGGGACCCTTTCGGACAAGTTTTCCTTTGTTGATTAGTTTCAGTTTTGGTGATGGTTTTGGTAGCTTAACGTTTAGTGTAGAAAAAAATAATCAATTTCAAATTACGACAAAAAAATACAAATGCATCCAAATGCATCAATTACACCAAAAGAAACGTTGGTGACATCCTGGACATCATTTGTTGGTTTGCAATAACCACTACGGAATTTCGGTAGTCCTATGCCAATCGAGAATCACTGGTGCATAATTTTGCAATCGACAATGAGCAATATTCAATTCATTGTTGTCCGGACAATCCTGGATCATTCCTTTCGGATCCCGATATAGAATGATTTGGTGTACCACATAGATTACCGCCAACAACACGCCAAAGATGAGTCAGAACAGATGTTGTCGTTGTTTTGTTGGAACAAAGCATTTCCATAAGCCTCAAGTGATTACAACACAAAGCCTAAATCCCAATACTTGGCGTCTTGATGTAGGTGGATGAATGGAACGTGGACATGCGGACCGATCGTGCGGCTATAAATCTTTGAGCCATTATTACTGCGAAAATCACACAAAAAAATCAACCGTTGGCCAGACCAACTAACAAATTATCGCCCTGAACAGAAATCCAATTTTGATCCGTTTCATTTTCTTCAAAACTTTCTTTTTTTTTCGGGAACAAATTTCCATCTAAAAAGCTTATCTGCCACAGAGATTCACACGCACCAACAACCACCGATCCAGTGGCCAACTATTGTACGCGCGTTTCTGGAACCTAAGTAGATAAATGTTCCAGGGCAACCAGTAATCAGACGAGTACAGCGATGATAATAGCAAAAAAAAAATAAAAGTTTAATCAGCCAAAAATTAACAAAACCAGAACTTGAACAAGACCAAAAATTTTTTGGTATGTTTGCTCATAACTAATTCATATCGAAGAACCGTGTCCCGGTAAATTTGATGATGATTTACGTATTCCTGTGAGATGTATCCAAGCATCCATTGCGTAAAACTTTATTTTGGCGTACATTTGGAAAAAAAATGAAACGATGAATATTTCGAAACACCGTTTTCAAGCAGAAAATTTGTCTCCCATTTTAATTTTAAATTACGGACAGAAATTCAGGCAGAAAAAAAAATAAAAGACAAAAGAATATAATAAAAAGACAAAATGAAAATCTGTCAAAATGAATTAAGACAAAACATTCAAGTTGATTCGTTTTTTTTGGGAATACACATTTACTTGCACACTTTCTTGATTCATTTAATCCTGGATCGCTTGCAAAACTCCTGATCCTAGCGCTTGGCGCTATTTCAAGGGGATCCGTTACTGTCGATCAATTTATTTTTATTTTGTTTGTGTGTGTGTGTGTGTCGTTTTGCGAATGTCTTGGACAAAAAGCATCCGAACAACGGACACACATAGAAGCCAATGGTCCAGATGTTTGCTTAGTTACCATCAGATCAGATCTCACAAACATCGACAGAAAACGAAAGAGAACGAGACACATTTGAATAAGAGAACCAAAGGTCCAATCTAGCGTAAATTTCTTTTATTTTGTCGCTCTGCTTTTTCGCTGAATGCTGTCGCAACTTTGGACGTGTTAGTGTTTTTTACCATTTCAGCTTCTGTCATTCATTGTTCAATACAATCAGATCACCATAAGAGAGACAAATGGACATGGAGAGTAGGATTTCCATGTCTGTCCACTACTGGATCGAACTGGACTGTTTTTACACTATATTTCAATAATTTCCAGATTCTGGATCCTCTTTTCCATTTCCAGCTCCAGAATGCTCCAGGATCTGGAAATAAAAAGCTAAAAGCATTTTGAATATGACACTTTTCCGCACCCATTCTCTGCTGATTCTATTGTCAATAATATTCTGTTGGATACTAGCGACTACAAATCAAATCTAAACTCAAATTGATTGACCATTTTGGGTATGGCGAATAAATGGACCGCACACACCAACACAAACACATTTTTCTTGGATGTTTTTGTCATATTCGAGTGTGTTATCATAATGGATTCTTCTTTTATTCTTCTTTTTCCTCTAAAATGGATCGTCCTGAGAGTTTTCAATGTAATAAATATGGCGATAGATCTTAATGATGATAATTCCTAATCATCACCCAATTAATTTAGTTGGATAAGAATCGAAAAATTCAGTTTGTCTTTGGTTGTGCTGAATGTTTAGCTCTTTTCTTCTTTCCTTCAGCTCTTCCTTCCTTTCCTCCCATGTTTTCCGGAGGCGTTCATCAATACTGTGACGCTTCAAAGTGGTCAAATAAGATTTGTAGTTTGTACAAATCAGAGTCGATCAAACTGCGGGCCGCGTCCGGCCCATCAAAAATTTTGGTGCGGCCTACCAAGCATTTTTAAACAGGAGACGAAGCTATATTACTCTCTCTGATTGGTCCAGTGATGATTTGACGCGATGACGAGACACACTGTAAGCAGAGGAAAAGTGATCAGCTTTAACCAGTACAAGTCTATGCATGTTTGACGCCTATAAGAACCGTTTGCTCCTCTGATTGGTTCAAAGTGATGATTTGACCCGATGACGAGACACACTATAAACAGCATAAGAAGGTGTATTTCTCTCTCTGATTGGTTCATTGTGATGATGTGACAGGATGACGAGACACACTACAAGGCGGAGACGAAGCTGTATTTCTGTTCTTCTGCTCAGAGATGTCGTCGTAGGTAGTAGCGGCCCTCCAAACAGTTTTAAAATTTAAATAGGTCCATTAATTAAAAAGGTTGATCACCCCTGGTACAAACCATGGATCGAAAGATTCAAAAACTTGGACCACGATGATGATGATGATGAAAGTGACAGTTTGAAGTGTGGCAATCGTACCATTATAAACAGACTTTGGGTTCGGATCTCGTTTGGATCCCTCTTGATGCCTTCCCGTTACAAAACCGACCATCATCAACAACAACTACAACAATAATGCTAATTTACTTTTCATCACCATCAAAAATGCGATAAACCATAATATCATATAGCTTGGTTAGCCAGCTTGTTTCAGCAAGCATCATGGATATTCGCGATGAATATAATTGGATCACTGAACCATTATGGCGTTGGTTGGTCGTGTTCATGTCGGTTTCTTTCTCTGTATGCGTGTTTGCATGTGATGGATATTTCTGGATCCAATGATGGAGATGGGAATGGAGAGAAAGATAGAGTGTGCAAATGGACAATACTGGTAGACACACGGTCACGATCCATGGGATTGTAGTTCCATTGTGTCCCTTATTATTCTGGTTTACATCCGAAAGCCGCATTGATCGGGCCTCGGTTATGATGAACAATAAGAGACAAATTGTATGACAAGTATGTCGAATGGCGATTGGTAACACTTGGGTGGATATCCTTCGGTTCTAGACCGTGGAAGCGGGGATAAAAATTGGAGGTGGGGGTCCTAAAATGAGAAGCCAACCAGGGCGTATTTGGTCATTTAGAGTTCGATTCTATGGATTCAGAATATAAGGAGATACCCGACTCAGTAACAGCACGATGATTTGACCCAAGGACAAATGAATCCAGAACAGCAAGAGAGAAACTCAAGGCGATGATGAAAATTCTGCTAGTGTAAATCCAATTTATTATGCCCATTTAGTGGGGTTTCCTCGGTAAATGTAAGTAAATTTTCGTGTACGATGTATGTTGACCACCTTCCGGTGTACTATTTCGACAATACTTAAGGCTCATATATCGTTAGGTTGGCTATTAATTATTGAAATTGAATTTGGTCTGATCCAAACTGAAACGATATTGGTCACCACACCGAAACAAGCTATTAATTATGTTATTAAATAATATGTCGTTTCACCAAGCTGAAATTCTTACACCGATTCTTATTGGTCACCATTATCACCATCGACCAAGCAGTCAAACCAGAAAACGGGCAACGCGACAGCAATGTTCTGGGATGTTGTCGTTGTTGTTCATCAATGAGACATAAATCATTCGAGGTTTCTATAACAATCTAGGCCTTTGAGAATAATTGCGGCGGCTAAAATAATTTGACACAAGTCCACCAAACAAAAAACATGAGAATACAAACTCTGGAACAAGGCAGATAGGCACAGCGTGTGTGTCGACATCCTCGGGAGAAAATATCTTAACCAGAACCCAAAAACAGACCAAAAACCGGTCCATCTAAGTTCGAGCAGAGGAAGTGGGAGAGAATCGATTTTCAATAATACCAACCAGACAAATGATCTTTGGGTGACATTGAATTATGGATCTCAGAATCAGAAATGATAATTGAACGCAAAACCAAAGTTCGTTGGCTGACATGGATTTTCTTTCTGGATTATTTTATGTCACTCGGATCAAACAGACTACCACTTATTCCGGATATTGAGCCGATCAATACCATGGTCTAACAATGCTTGCGCGATTTAATTTAAAATGGATTAAAAAAAAGCCGAACATCGACAGTAATGGTTGGGTTCAATGTTCCATCACTACCGGGCGATCCAGAAACCCGGACAATTAAGTAAATATCCAAAAAAACGGCATTATTCAATAGTGAAGCTTCAATTTAGGTGTTAGTGAACGGATGAAATAAAAAGTTTCTCCAAATAAAAACGGATACAAATTTCTAATATCCGTTTCCTGGTGCAGTGGAAAACTTTAACAACACTCCGATTTATTGTGCTGGAAGAAGCCGGAAAACATTTTGTCCTATATTTATTTTTAGCTATCGAACAACCGTCCAATTACAATTCTTTAGAACTTGGATTTTCAATTTTCAACTTTCATTTTTGAATCATTAATTTTTTTCCTGAGCCAAATCGTTCCACATTTCTGGCCGAACAACATTTAAGACCAGATACGGATGAGGATGGAAGCGGCAATCATCATCATCATCATCACATCATTTTTTTTGGGATACAGGCTGCGTGCGGTCTCTCCTTTGTCTATTGGTGGTTGGTTCCACCAACAGGATGGAACATAGGGAGAGCTCATGCATGGCTTAGATTTCATTAGTTATAGATTCGTTATGGTTTTATGGCTTTTTCACCATTTCCTTCCCGAAAAGTAATTTTTTCAAAAAAAAAAATTCAAACAGTTCTGAAATTCAAACATTTCAACTAGAACCAGATCATGGTTTTTGATGATAAAGTCCGGAGTATGCACCCACACAGACACGCACACACGGATCCAAAAGTCCCGACAACCCCTAACTTGATCGGCTTTGTTCGAACCAAATTTGGCCAAACGTTGAGTTCTTTTTTCTTCGAAGATTTTGCATCCAAACACGCACAAACGATTCATCTATCCGATGCGTGCTTGGAACAAAGAGTTGATGAATGAATTGAATACTGAATGAAATTTGCCATGTTGAAATATCCTAACATTGGCTGAATTTTTGCGAAAATTAAGCACGCTCGCTTGTCACCTTGGTGACTTGCTTATTTCCAAACCTCTGAATTGTTCAAAGAAAAAAAATTCAATCCACCCGAGCAAACAGACAAACAAGAGCGGAGAGAGAGACAGAAAAAAATCTCCGGGTTCGACGGATGAAGTTTCAAAATTTGATTTAACAAATAGGAAAAAAATTGAGAACAAATTATATTATGGACGACGACGACGACGACACAATTTTTAACACTTCGACAAACTACTGGGATGATGAAATAAGAATAAAATGGTTCGCTAGCTTCAACCAACTGAACAACAACAGCAAGTAAAGTGAACGATGTATCTCCAAAAGAAAGGGGAAACATTAGAAATCCAAATGGAACGATAAGGAAAAACTGGAGCAATCACCCTACTGATTTCTCTCTCGACAATGAAAAAAAAACAACGAACAAACACGACCCCCGAAAGCTTTCAATCTTTAGCTTTTTGTTGGTTATCCAACTTTTTTATGCTGAAAAAGGAATGATGATGAAATGATTCGATTCGAGTGCATCGAGTGGAAATTCGCGTCTGTAGAGGAGGGCTGCCCTAGCCATAGCCTTTGTGCTTCGGGTATGGACCGTAACCGGGTTTCCGACTAATGACTCATATAGTCTTCACCCGCATCGGAAAGCAAGCTAGTCAAGAGTTGGCTAGTCCCAAATGATTAAGCAACAATGAAACAACGAGACATGTCGAGGCGACAAAGTGGAAAAGCTAGACCCAGAATATAGGGGAAAAGCGAAAACAATACATTTAAAAAATGAATCCCAATGATTAGTTCATTCAACCTTACCGTTGAGGATCGCTAGGACTCTCAGTAGAGGTGAACCGTGATCGGAAGATGCAAATATTTAATCGATGACAATGATTGGTGAGAGAAGTGTGTGTGTGTTTGATGTTCATTTCAGGTCCTGCGGACCTGCTTTGAGACCTTTGATGGCAGGCAAATAAAACAAACACAAATACGATCCAAACTCGAAATGGATTCGGAAATTGGCACATTGAACATAAGCAAACTGAGCGAAAATCAGCCAGCTTGGATTCAATTGAATTTTCATCAACTGATGTGTCCTACACGATCTGGAAATATAATAATGATAATGAGATTGTAAAACATGGCTTGACGTGCAACATTGAATGACAGCCAACTAGACGGACAGAGTTGTTCTTGTTGGATCTTGTTGGATCTCCTCTGCGACACTAGATCGACGACAAATGACGACCAATCGGTGTTTGTTCAAATTCTGATTATGTTCAAAAGGGAAAATTGCCCTATTTCACTCTCAGGAGATTCATCCGGTTGCAGTGTAATAAATATTAAATGCGAACAAAATTATCAAAATAAAAACAATATTCCGAATGAGGGAAACGTTCTGAGTTTCTTCTGTTTGGTTCGAGAAACAGAAGCCACTTCCGGCTGAAAGAAACTATGGTGTTCAAAAAACATCCCAAAGTCAAGAGACAAAAAGAGGAATCGGATATTCGATTATCCAGGAACTTGTAGTTTCCCTCATCAGAACCTAACAATCGTGTCAACTGACTTGCTCAGCTTGGTAGTTTGGAAGGTTGAACGTGGAGAAAAGAAAAGCAAAAATTAATTTGGAAAACAAATCTAATTCAATTGAATCGAGTCCAATTCATTTTGAGTCTTTTTTAGTTTTTTTATAGATTCCTTGGAAATCTAAGTTGCCTGCTCTTGCTTGATTGTAAAATGAAATGAACCTTTTTCCCTGATGTTGGTGCGAGTGTGTGAAAGCCAATGCATTAATGGCAGCAGCTAAAATTGTCAAGTTTTTTTTTGAATCTTGGAACCAAGGGAAACAAAAGAAAATAAAAGTGTCACGTTTCAGCAAAAACCCAGGAAAAATGAATGAATGAAGGCAGCGATTTTTCTCCGAGAGAATCCCAGAAAAGAAAGGCAGCCAAAAATTTAAAATTAGTTGGAAATAATCAAATTACTAGCAGAAGCCAATTTGGGCGGCATCAAGTTCCAGAATTGATATGAAGAATAGTTACCGTGTTGAACAGTGGAAAATTCAAATTTCCATCCTAGTGCTGCCATCTAAAAAATTCTGAAGAAACCATTACAAACTGAGTTCTTTTCAGCGTTACTAGATGGCAGCAAAGTTACAGATTTTGAATTGGAGAATTACCGCGAGAAAACCTTTTTTAAATTCAATTTATTTAAAAATCTTTTGAAAAATTATTGAAATTGACAGATTGATTCTTTTGGTTAAAAATTTAATTCCCTGAAATCGTTTGATATTTGTCTGGTTTACGATCCTAACCTATTATCAATCAGTTTCATTTCATTTAGGTTCGTTCGGTTGTAAACTTCAAGACTTGAATACGAAAGATCATTTGTAAAACGCTGGCCTTGAATTTCCGATTGATCAAATGACATCAACATCATTCGTATTCTTCTTTTTTCTTTCGTTCGCTTATATCGCATAGACAAATTCAAGATTGGACAAGAAAACGTCATCGGACCGATCTTTTTCAAGTTGGAAGCCAAAAAAATAATATAAAAAAGGGAGATAACTATTATCGAGGGTGTGAATTCTTGGAAAACAACTTTTTGCAGCTATTTTCGGGTCGATAGTGTCCAACAATCTTTTTTCTCCTTATTCCATTGTAACTATTCGGGAAAATACCATAATGATGATGTTTTCAATGGAAAAAATGTTTGCATATAAAAAATAAATGAAATCATGGCTGTAAATCAATCCAGGGCTTTCGCATGTTTCATGCAAACACTGCAAACACACTGGTTTTCTCCATAAGAAGAGTACATGTGTGATAGAATGATAGGAGAATCTCCGTGATACTGCGCCAGGAAAAACAAGAAAAGCACCCAAGGTTGGAAGTATACTGCTACAAACATTCTATCCTTTGGCTTGTTAGTGAACAAAACCAGAAAATCCTCACCACACCGACTCCAACAGAAGCATTCATGCACCAAAACATTACATACTGTTATCAACAATACAGAATATTTCCATTCAGTAAAAAACTGGAATACTGAGAGTTCACGTGTATGCGTGTGTGTGTGTGTGTGGGTCTATGAGCGATGTGAGGATATCTTAAAGATGTGAACCATTCGTTCAGATTATAAATATAACAAACCAAAACACAGAATATTCAGGGTACTGTACGCAAGAATATTTGGTCCACATTGACACATGTGTGGTGAAGAACAAGAGAATAGACGCGCCAATAAAAACCAACGTGAAATAATAATCGGTTTTTGTCGAAAAATTCATTCAGCATTCCAATTTTTCACCAAGTGTTGTTAATAGTTTGTTCAACTGCAAATCGATTCAGCGGTACACCGAAAAACATTGACATCCGGTATCTATAATTCTCAACGATTGTTCTCTATCAATTCGGTGATTTCTATTCAATTTTCCTGACAAAAAGGGTTCATTTTCGTCGTCAATGACGGTTGTGCTAACCATTGATTTTCTTCCCTCACAAATTCTATTATGTAAGTTATGTTGGAAGTATAAATTGTTTGTCGGATAAAGGATCCACCGCAAATATTTCATTGGGAATCATGAGTTATTTATCATGTGTTGTTTACTTGTTTTTGTTGTTGGTATAATTTGATCAAATAACCTGCACTTGCACAATAAAACCTATACATGTTTAAATAAGTACAATATCCATCCATCAACACATCCGTCAATCGATCAACCTTGAACAAAAGTGGTTTTCTTCTTCTTTTCTCAGTTGTTTTCTTTGTCCATTTTGTTGATTAAAACCTTCTTGGTTGCATCAACAGTATGAATTCTTCCTAACCATCTTCAATTTTCTTTATCATCATCATTATATCATTAGAGCTTGTGCTGTATTATCTTTATTCATGCAATCATCGATCATTTTTTCAGGGAAAAAGTGCAGGCCTAAATTTTAAAGCAGCGCGACAACTTCGAAACGAAATACTAAAATACAAAAACTTTATCCAAGTTTGTGTTTCTTGGTGCTGGTTTCTTGTTGAAACTTGGCGCCTATCCCATCTATTGCAGATAGATAAACTTTCATTATTTTCGTCCGAATTTTCATCAAGGATTTCACTAATCCCTCAACACCTAAATCAACAGAAACTAAAGAAACATAAGATACTTTTTTCAATTAAAAACAAACTTATTCAATAAGAATATACACCTGTTCAATACACAAGGATTAAAGCAAGAATATACTCCAAGATTAGAACAAGCATGGAATGGAAAAAAAATTGGATCTAATGAAAAACATATACTGGAAATTTCAATGTTATTGTATTTATAAGGGGATTAGCGATGATCCAAGTTTTTTTTATCATTCATTGGAAATCGGAAATTCTGTTGACGTCCCGTTTCACCAATTCCAGTTACGTCATGGTTCTCCCTTGTGACCATGATCTTATTAATAGGCTTGTTTCGTCTTTTCCGTTTTATTTGTCTCGTTGCTTATTTGTTATTCGAAGGTTAAATCTAAATAATACACGCTTTCCTCAAAACGAATATTGATCAAAGATAACCAAACGGACAATTATATGAGATTCCCAAACGACACAAAAAAAATCCATAATTGCTTTCAACTTGGCCCACTGTTTTTTTTTCTTTCTTTCATTTTTTCGATTGGTTACAGAATGAATTGAAAAGAGTTGACAAAAAGAAAATCAATTTAATGAACAATGGGAAGACATTGTCAATCGACTTGAAAATTTTTTCTGGTGTTATTCATTTTTTGGAAAAACACCACACCAACCGGTGGGTGCTTTTCGATTGAATGAACCGAAAAACATCGGCTGACTTTCCCAATTTGTCCCAGTTCAACGACGGAGCCGATTTTGTTTTTAGTTCTTTGATTTCCAAACTGTTTGGGCTGCCTGACAACCACTGACCTATTAAGAAGATAAAGATAGTTTCAAGGACTTGTCAATTTTTTATCACCAAGGTACTCACTTTGACAAGAAATTAAAATCATTAGAAACTAGATTCATCAGTTCGATGTATTCCGAAAATACGATGAAATCCGAGCATATCAATATCAATAGTTGATGTAAACAATTCACCGAAAAAGATAGCAGAATATCACCAACAAAGAGAATCTTTGATCCCATGGATGGCTTGACTTTGAACTTGTAACATCCCAAATTCGCCAACTGATAAGTTAATGATCTTACCAATCCAATGTGAATCCACTTTCTAAAGCCTCTTTGTTTTGAATTTTTGTTGAAATTTCTGCTCTACCCTGCGGGTGGTTGAGGATATATTTTTTTGAGGATCGACTTCAACGAGGCTTTGGGAATAATGGATCGCTGTCGAATCACCTTGTTTCAGTTGATTTAACATTGCTCCGAATCCTTTTTTCCGGTGGATTTAGCGCGATTAAACAGGAAACTGTTGCTGGCAGCAGATAGATAGATATTCATCACCAAACGAAACAAAAATTATCAAATCCTCTTGCCGTTCAGTTGTGGTGAACAAACTTGATTCAGTAGGTTACATAAAATATTCACCACAGGATGGGAACGCGGTGGTATTCGCAGGCCAAATCGATTACATGCATTTTGATATCAGTCTTGCCAGAAAAAAAATTCAGGGTTTGCCGCACTGATCATTATCCAAATTTTCATAATTACCAATGATATTATCGTTATCCTAATAAATCATAAAATACTCATCGGAAAAAGTCCATCATAGTTTCGCTGCCAAATTTGATTATTTCAAAAAAAAGTCATTTTCGTTCCAAGCTGTGGCCGTTCGAAATCTTTCACGCACTTTGATCATGTACGATTTATTTTTGATTTTTTTTTCTGTTTTGTTTTTCGCTTTTCTTTCTTCACGCCTTGAATAGAGTTTTTTTTTATCAATCAAAGAGATAATCCCAATCAAAAGTGTGTGCATAAATTGGCCACGGCCTGCAATGGCAATCCATCGAAAAATATAAGCTCCTCCTGTTCGAGAGATTTGAAAATTAAGTGAAATAATTGGAATCATTTCAAATCAATCAGCGTTCACTAATCTAATGTGTATGTGTTTTCAACAACACGGTCTTGCTGAATATATATATAAATGAGAATAATTTCTGCATTGTGACAGCGATTTGCAAAAAAAGCTCGAAAAAAAACTTGCAATAACCTCGTCAGATAATATCACCATTAACGAAAATATTCCTAATTTTCATTCCATCATTATATTTTTCTTATAATTTTTTTCCTCTTGTAATAATGTTGTTAGAACGAGCGGACGAATGCCATTGCTCTGAAACATCATCATTCATCATGTCGTCTTCGTTTGGATCATCATCAGTCAATAATAATGATAATCATATGATCAACAATGAAAAACTAGTAGCCGCAATCGATCAGGGCACTTCCTCATCAAGATTTTTAGTATTTTCAAGCGAAACCGGTGAATTGGTTACATATCATCAGATCGAAATCAAAAAAATTTTTCCAAACGAAGGATGGGTTGAACAAGATCCATTTGAAATATATCAATCTGTGATCAAATGTATTGATGTGGTGGCGAAAAAACTACCCGAACTTGGATTCCAAACATCTGATATTTGCTGTGTTGGTGTGACCAATCAACGCGAATCCACCATACTTTGGGAACGAACCACTGGTTAGACATCTTTGTTTTTTTTTTTTGACTATTAATTTCGAGCATCTTCAAATTTTAAAATGTTTTGAATCTTCTGCAGGAAAGCCACTCTACAATTCAATCGTATGGCTTGATAATCGTACTAGTGATCTAGTAGAAACGGTCATTGATCATGTTCCGGGGCGTGATATGAATTGGCTCAAAAGTAAAACCGGTCTGCCAATATCGACCTATTTCAGTGCATTGAAAATCAAATGGCTGATTGAAAACGTTCCCGAAGTAAGACGTTCAATGTCCGAAGGAACTTTAATGTTTGGTACAGTTGATTCTTGGCTACTGTGGAATCTCACCGGCAAACATGTTACTGATGTAACCAATGCAAGTCGTACATTGTTAATGGATCTTGAAACATTGCAATGGGATCAAGGATTATGTGATTTCTTCAAAATTCCAATGTCCATTTTACCGGAAATTCAATCTTCATCTTCGCTTTTTGGTGAAATACAACATGGTCCATTGTTTTCGATACCCATCACTGGTGTTATTGGTGACCAGAATGCAGCATTGGTTGGACAAAAATGTTTAAGTATTGGACAAATAAAAGTCACATATGGTACAGGTGCATTTTTGATGCAAAACATTGGCCCAGGACCATTGCATGGTGCTTATAAGAATGTTCCGGAGGAAGCCAAACATAAGCTTTTGACTACTGTAGCATTTAAGCTCGGTGATCAAATGGCTTGGTATGCGTTGGAAGGTTCCATTGCAATAGCCGGTGCAGGAATCACTTGGTTACGGGACAATCTTGAAATTATCAAAAACTATGCCGAAGTGGAAAGCCTAGCCAGTATGGATTCCTCCTCGGGCGGCCTATATTTTGTTCCAGCATTCCAAGGGCTATACGCACCATATTGGGATGCTTATGCTAGCGGTTTAATCATTGGAATATCACAGTTTTCTCGCAAATGTCATTTGGTACGAGCCACACTTGAAGGGGTTGCATATCAAACAAACGACATTCTTTGCTTGATGTCCAATGGCTTGCATTATGGAATCCGAGTGGATGGCGGTATGAGTTCCAATGATCTGCTATGCCAAATATTGGCCGATGTCACCGGAAATAAGATATTGAGAGCCAAAATGGCCGAATCGACAGCGTTTGGTGCTGCCATGATCGCCAGTCATCATTGCGGATTATGGCATAAACTTTTGAGTGTTAAATCGGCCACCACAAACACCATCATCAATTCTAATAATAACAATATTATTAAACCGCATATCGGACACATTCCTAATAACATTGTTAAAAATAATACCAGCCGCCCGAATGGAGATATTAAAAATGATAAAAATGGCTCGACAAGAATGATGAATGGTGGCCATTCGAGACACAATAATAATAATGATAAACCAGTGGTGCGAAAAGATTCAACTTTTGACCATTTTAAACGACAATTATCATCAATATTATTACCGCAATTTTCTTCGGATTCAGAATTTGAACCAATCACCAACAATAATCTTGAATCACAATATGATCTTTTCAAGCCAGAACTTGATGATGATGCCCGAACAGAACGGGTGAATAATTGGCGTGAAGCAGTAAGAAGATCACGTAAATGGATTAGATTGGAACACAAAGAGCAAAAACGTGAAGAATATCTTCGTTTATCGACAATACCGATGACTTTCTTTATTATCAGTTCAATTGGTTTATGCATTTTAAGCAAAAAATTGCTTTGAAAAACATTTTAAATTCTCTCATTGACCTTCAATCATCAATTCATTCAGCTTTACTGAACCAAACTATACTTTCATAAACAAAATACAAAAAGTTTCACTCGAAAAAAGCATTTTTATGCCGATTTTGTCAGCAAAATAACCGACGATTTTGCATGATTCGATAAATACAATTTTCCTTTTCAACTTACCAAACAAATGTGAACAAAAGAACTATTTTATCTAAAATAAAAGAGAAATAATAAATTTTTAATGAAAATTATTCTTCAAAATTCCAGGTTCGATGGAGAAACTTTCGCGGAAAAAACTGCTAACTATGAGAAAAAGTTTTCATAAAAACGTGCACGTGTTTATGTTTTTGTTTTGAAATACTCAGATACAGATTTCAGGATATCTTAAAAATGGATCAATTTCGAGATATTGCATCAAAGCATGTCGAAAATTCTACGTTTGCTAATTTGAACAAAACGGAGAATCTTCACCAAGGTTCGTGAACTTCTTATCTTTGCTAAATTTAAAGTTTGCGATTCTTGACCAGCATTTCAGAAATTAAATCAATTGAAACAAGATCACAAATCAGAGCCAGATAAAATTATTTACGACCTAAATAATATTGAATTGACTGATGAAGATAGAAATTTAGGATTGCAAAATGACGAAGATTTGGACGATATTAAAACAAATATTTCAAAACAATTCGAAATAGCATTCGGCACGGCATTGGATGATCACAGTGCAGATATTCCGAAACCTTATATTCAATTTGATCTGCCCATTGATGAACAACGTCGGCAGTTGAATGATCAAATATTGAAAAGAAATGCCAAAAAAATCGATGAAATGCTTACCTTGACCGATGATATTGAGCAAAAATTTTCCATCTCACCATTTAGAATATCGCGTAGAAAATTGAAGAAAATCCGAGCTGAACAACAGAAACAAAGTTTGGAAAAATGGTTCAATATGCCACGGGTTGAAGAGATAACCAAAGAGCAAGAAAAAGATCTGTTAGCGTTGAAGATGCGACGTGTGTGGAATCCCAAACAGTTTTACAAGAAATCAAGCCAAATTACCGCCGGTAATGGGAATGGTTTGGATGATCGATCTAAATATTTTCAAATTGGCACCATTCAAGAAACACAAAGTGATTATTTCAGTGGACGTCTGACCAAACGTGAACGCAAACAAACAATTGTGGATGAATTGATGCAAGATGTTCAACTTCAAGCATACAATAAACGAAAAATACAATATGCAATGACCAAAAATTCACGTTTGAAAATCATGATGCGTCGAGCTAAAATGAGACGAATCAAAAGACGTGAACGTGAACGCAAAGATGAAAAAGCTCAAAGGTTCAAAGATGGTGCCACCAGGTCTAACCCGCATCGAAATTTAAATAAATTTAAAACGTTTGAAATTTGATTTTTTTATTGGCGCTTTTTTGAACTGTTTTTCCTCAGTAATTTGAATTAATTGTTTAAACTTTTTGGTAAAACTCATATAATCACCAATTCAACATTGGAATGGCCGTATTTGTCCTTGTGTTGATCATAAAGTTTTGATAATGATTCAATATAACGTTGTTGGAGTTGATCAATTTGTTCCTTGGTTGGCGAAATCACAGCTTCATCCAGGTGGATAGGCGGGCCAACTGCGAAAACATTGTTGAATTATGAAATAAATGTAGGAAAACATCACACCAAATCTAAAACTCACCAACGGTCCACACTGGCCGTTTTTTTGGGAAAAAACCACAACAACCAAAATAGAACATTAAAGGCATACCAATAATTTTTTTGAACAATTCTTGTATTGGTTGAAATAAGTCATGCTTAAAACTGATCACCCGATAAAGATCGTTCTCCCCAAATGATATCACTGGAACAATGGATGCTCTGGCCAAAATGATTGAAGATTTAAGATTGAATTGGAATGAAATGGAAAGCAAATCTCACCCATTTTTTAATGCTAAACGCAAAAAGCCTCGTCTTTGGAGTAAAACAAGAACCATTCGATCTGAATTAGCATCGATCATCTCTCTGGTTCCGCCAATTATGATGGCAGCCACTGTTCCGCCTCCATTCTTGTTCATTGTCAATAAATATTCAATACTTCGAGCCGATGATGAACAAAATCCTAAGAGTAATAAAAATTCGCGATATATAGGAAGCAAAAATAATCTATCCAAGACTATCATGTAAGATGTCAATCCAGGAAACATTCGCGAAAATTGACCGCCACGATTCGTAAAGAATATATTTGCGGCCACCGCATGAACTCCATGTGGATGGCATGCGAAAATGTAGTTTCGATCTGGTGGTAATTCAGTGGTACGAATCAATCTTAACGGAAAATAATCAGCAAAATGAGCCCAAAACGATAGTTTCCTGATCCAAGGAACCATACGAGCACCACTTTCACAGATTTTTCTATCATATATAATCCAAATTAGATAGATCCACGCGAAAACATTCGATCGAAATAAATAATACAGGTGAATCGGTATCATCAATATTAGAATAGAGGTGAAAATATAATAAGACCAATAGGCAAGATGATTCTTGATTTTGCATCGAGAAACATCATTCGAATTTTTATCTTTTGATTCTGAAGACATTTTTGAGAATTAAAAGTATCATGTGCGTATGATAGTTAATTCAACTGTGATTTATATGGACAGATGAAAACGTATGTACAGGTAAAATTACTGCTGTCAATCTAACTGATTTGTGTGACTCTACCTATTTTAAAGTATACAAGGCAACACTAATATTAATACAATAAAACTTGTTCTTCGTTTAATTCTATGGTATGACAATCAAAATCGGCTAACCATGAGAACGTTGCAGCAGGTAAGAAAGAGAGAAATAGCTGTGCAAATAATTGTACAAAAGAGAGAAACCGTTTGACAATGTAAAACAATATTTCCCTAACCATTGGTCGCGTCACAACTCAAAAGATAGTTATTGCTATTTTGCTATTGGTTATCACCTCACTGAATCATAAGAATTATGTACTTATTTCCCGAATTCTCATGATTTTTTCCTTTCACACAATGCTGAACATCAGCCAGGAAGTTTTCATTGCCAAAGCGGCAGGCAAAAAAAACAGGGAACTTTTTGATGAATGGTTCCTGATCACCAGCCTAGATTTTGCACCTTTTTGTGG
The DNA here is from genome assembly GCA_025882695.1 of Amerodectes protonotaria. Classification (NCBI taxonomy): domain Eukaryota; kingdom Metazoa; phylum Arthropoda; class Arachnida; order Sarcoptiformes; family Proctophyllodidae; genus Amerodectes; species Amerodectes protonotaria. The sequence continues at coordinate 17,421 of JAOZJS010000145.1, read as the reverse complement.
ATGCTAGATACAAGTATATAGTCCAGACATCTTTTAATTAAATTCTAAAAAATTTCACTGAGGATTTTTAACTCGTGAATACACAAGCAACTAAATCGTTAATGATGTCAACTATTTGACCGGAAAGGGTCTACAAAAATTACACTGTATACATTGAAATGTTGGAACATGTTTTGGGTATGGAAACGTCGCGTTTGCTTGCTATGTTTGCCGAAGAAAAAGGGCTAATTTCCGAGCAGAGAAAACTTATCAACTTGGCGCGCAATTCAAATAACAGTATTTTGGATTTAATAATCTATGCCCATAGTGGGCATTTAAATGTTCAACTAAATATTCAAAAATATTAAAAAGGGGGAAATTCAACTCAAAAGTTTTAAAAACATGGGTTAAATGGAAAAATTCGAAATCGATAGAGAATACATGAATCTGATTTAGTTCGATCTAATCTAATTATGATTTGAATATAAATAATTCCTGACTTCCATAAATTGGTGAATAAACTTTTTCGTTGATTATTATCCATTCATTCTGCCCGAAAAAGCTCAGGCAAACAAGGCTGTATTTTGAAAGTAATGTCACAATCAGCTAAATTAAATTCAAAATTATGGCATTATTTTCACAAAAAAGATCAAACTGTTTCCTGTAATATTTGTGGTCAAAAAATGGAATCAAAAGATGGCAAAGCCGTAAAATATCCACTTCCCATGCAGAATGCAATGTTGGTACATTTGCAAAAACATCAAATCAGAATAGTCAAACAAGATAGCCCTTTTGTGAAATCTAGAAATTGGACAACCGATCAACGGACAGCTTCCATAAAGAGTGGACAACCATCGGTGATTACTGATGTAAGAATTGATTCCTAAAACAACCGATGATGTCAATGATTCTGGATCATGTATGCAGATGTTTTTTTTTTAGTAGGAAAACCGGGTGGCTATGATTTCCGCTTTTTTTCTATGCTCGCACTTGCTTGCTCTCGTTCTATATACCCGAATTTTTGCGGATTCACGAGTCTGCCTGTCTCTCTATCCCTCTCGCATCGATTTCTAGTCTGTCTGCCAGCACCAGAGAATATTCTCCATTGTTGGAAAGTGCAAATGATGCAACAGTCAACACTGGTTACATCATGTATAGCCAAACAGGCACTTCCAGCAATGAACCAGCTTACCAAAACTTTTCGCTGCCAATTTTTTTTGGTTTGGTTTGTTTCAGTATCCCAAAAACACAACGCCCGGATCGAAAATGTACTTTTTTTCGTCTTCTTCTTTTCGCCATTCTCTATTAGTTATATGTTTATACTCCACTTCGAATTGAAAACGTTTCTAGTTGTTTCTGGTTGAAATTCTGGTGCAAGAGGGATTGAGAGAGAATTAGGAGAATGAGAAGAATATGAGAGCGACAGCCGATATAATGGTTCCACTTCACAATCTAAACACAAACAGACATCCCAAAGGGCAAAGAGTGAATGAGAGAGAATCACAAATCATTCTGGAATTTCGTTTTTGTTGCAATCTGGCAAACAATTTGATTGATACCCGAGTTTCTGTGGTATATAAATTCACGTAAACCTTTTCGTTTTCATTTTCAAACAACAACCGGAAGAAAATCCAACCTAATTCCATGTCGTTATCGCCGGATTTGTTTCCCAAAGACAATCTGGCCCTTGTTCTTTACGGGCCAGATGATATCCGTTTGGAAAAATGGCCCTTACCAGATCGTCTGGAACCAAATGGTAATGTATTTAACTGTGGATTCTGTGCCCTAACCGCCCCCTAAACCTTCTAATCAACATTTCCGAATCGAACAGAGGTGATTTTGCAATCACACAGTGTCGGCATTTGCGGCACTGATCTTCATCTTTGGCACAAAGCCCAAGTTGCTGATTTTGTTTGGAAAAAACCATTCTGTTTGGGCCATGAACCATCCGCAATTGTTTTAAAATGTGGTTCAGATGTTGAAGACTTGAAACCTGGTGATCCGGTTGCGGTAGAACCGGCCATACCTTGTTTGAAGTGTTCGATCTGCCGCAGTGGTCGTTACAATTTGTGCCCAATATCCAATATTCAATCACATGGACTTCCCAATTCGGATGGTGCTTTCCGAAGATACTACAATCATCGAGCGGATTTTTGTTTCAAGTACTTTGTGGGGCAAACTTTGTGCGATCGATCCGAATTTTAATGCTTTTCACACTTTCATTACTTCTCAGGCTTCCAGAATCCATCTCGTTGGAAGAGGGTGCCTGCGTGGAAGCTTTAGCCGTGGTAATTCATGCTTGTCGTCGTGTGCAAGTCATGCCCGGTGATTCAGTATTGGTATGCGGTGCCGGTCCTGTAGGCATCATGGCCATGTTGACCGCCAAAGCTTTTGGATGTAGCCAAGTTTGCATAACCGATGTGGTGAAATCTCGTTTGGACATTGCCAAAAAAATGGGTGCCGACATTGTCTATCAGATTGATTTAAAGCAAAAACCAGCGCCGGATGAAAAGACACGGGCTAACGAAATTGTAAAATTGATGAAAAGATCTCCGGATATAACATTGGAATGTTCCGGAGTGGAATCTTCACAAACCATGGCCATTTATGCCACCAAATATGGTGGCCGTATTGCCATTGTCGGTCTCGGTCCTGGACTGAATCGTATTCCTATGCCTACGGTGGCCATGAAAGAAATCGATTTGATTGGTGTTTGTCGTATCAAAGATGAGTGAGTGTTTTCTAACAACTACAAAAATCTTTTGGAACTACTTTTCACCTCTACTTCTTGATAGTTATCCGTTGGCCATACGATTAATCGAAAGTGGTAGAATTGATCTCAAACCATTGATTACACATCGATTTCCGATTGAAAATGCTATTGATGCATTCAAGTTTTTGGGCTCCGGCGCCGAAGGAGTTCTCAAAGTATTGGTACAATACGATTCATGAAAAAATTCGAGAATGATGATCGGAAAATTCAACCATTATGGACCATATTTATAACCCAGTATTTTTATTAGATACGCTCTGTCGCGCGAAATACATTAAAATCGGATCTTGGTGGAATTTCACTGTTGATCTTATAGGCGCCAGGCGATTTAGTTTGACTTGTTTTGTGTTTCAAAAAGTGATTTTGTCTTTGTTGAACATTTAAGAATATGAATTACAGAAAAACAATATACAAATTTGAATCGACATGATTTTATTCCTAGAAATTTGGCTGATTAAGCAAACACATTGCACGAGGCAGATGGAAAAAATGTTCAAATTGTTCCAATGAACATTGAGACCACTTGGTTGGTGATTTTTCAAGCTGTTGTTTGGCTGATCCGTGATCAGTGCTCATTATAAATGTTCCGACGTCGATCGATTGCGATGGATGATGATCATTCAGACAATTTCTACCACCCGGACCCAAGATATCATTGATAGGCCATTCACCATCATGTACTGCGCCTAATAAATGTCCTAGTTCATGTGCCATAGCATGTAAACCATCCAAATGGTCATCTTCGATCACGGCCAAATTAACTGCACGTTTCAAATGTTGATCATGTTGGTGGCAAGCTCCGCCAACAATTGCTTGACCTTTGATTGACGAATATGCACAACGATTTTGATCGGAATTATTGTTTCCTTGCCTTTGCAATGGATTTTGATGATCAAGGCAGAGATCTTGACCGGTCAATATCAAAACAACATCGGATTGGAATGAATTTTTACTTTGAAAAATCCACTTGCCAAATCCATCCAAAGCTTGCAAAGCATTCAAATAATTTTGATCATCATTGGCTGTTAGCGAGCCACCCAAGATTGGTGGTTCTCGTTGAAACTCTAATGAATTCTTCAAAACCACCGTTTGTTTTAGGAATAAATGCAATTCATTTTGTCCATCCAAACGAATTTGTTTGAAAAACAATAAATCCAAAAGCTGTATGTAGAGCAATGAATAACGCCAACAAAGTTGCATGTTGGATTGATGGCGAACATAAGTCCAATGATCCATGAGTATGGTGATTTCCGGATAAATCTCGTATGATTTGGGCCATGGTTTGACGATTGTCTTGATCGAATGGAATATGTTAAGGACTTTTCCGATACCATCACTTGGCCTCTTGTTCATATCTTCGAACATGGCCGCAATATGCTTGAAACCATTCAAAAAAACTTGATGATTTTTTCCAGTTTCATCAAGAAATCTTGGCATTATCATCATATGACCATCAATCAAACCATAGATCCATGTAGAATTTGTTCGTATATTCATGGTGATCAACAAAAATGTCCGATAATTTTCGCTAGAATATATTTTGGTAAAATTTTCTACAGAAGAACTATTCTGAAAGTCTACTATGGGAAAGAACTCGATCCTTTGCACTGATCCGTCGGCTTGATCCGTCAAATTAGAAACGATCGGTTGGAATCCTTTTTCATTGCTGATTCCTTTGATCACTAAATCTTCCATTTCCAGCTTCTTCAAGCGGATGGTTCGTGATCGATTCGGATTAGTATGATCGACTATTTTCAAGCGATAATATAAATCTTGCGTTTGCTTCACCTCGTGATGTAATCTAGCTAGAAGGATTTTTTTGGATTTTGCCATTGAATAATTAGATATTTTTCCCTTGTTTTGACTCAATTTTTGAGATGATGTATTCCGAACAGCAGAAACTGGATAATCTTGCAAACGATTCAAATGATGATGGTGATCCATGTAAAGAACAATGGTCGGGAATCGATGCTCTGTGGCGAAAATTTGAATGGATTCTGCCATAATTGTTACGAACCATATCCAACAGATCAAGTATAAGAATTGGTACATGATTGCTCACGATAAGTTTGTCGTTATACATCGACTTTGATCTTTTCTCTAAGCTTGTAGACACATGGTTTCAATTGGATTGGTGGGAGTGACTTTTTCGAGTCTTTGTTTTGAATTGAGGAAACTTTTTTAAATAAAAAATAAACAAAATAATCATTGGGCGGCAAAAGTTGATGTTCAATCAAACGAAACCCATAAAATTGGCAAAGATCTTTGGCAAATTTTTCAAAACATTTGTGTTTTTCATCTGATCCATCGGAATAAGATTTCGATGATTTATCATTTGGCCTCTTGGTAGTGACATAATCAGCAAATCTGGATGCAACCTCAACAATGATCATATAAGATTTTAGTTTCAAAATACGATTAGCTTCGCAAAATACTTCACGAAGATTTGTTGGCATCAACGATAAGGAATAAACACAATAATCACATTCATCCGAATCTAATGGCAGTCTGCACATATCGGCGGCAATGATATTTTTCATACCATTCGGATATTGATTTTTTTCTTTCTCTTCTTGATCATTGCATGTTGGATAAAGATCATAGGAATAAACCGTTGTTTGAGGAAAAGCTCGGGCGATTCTGGCTTGTTTTCCGCAGCCAATATCAGCAATGATAACTTGGCTCATGTTTTTAGGTTTGATTCTTTGCTGCAGTGAATTTGTTTAAAATGGTTTTGAGAAAAAAATTTTTAAAAATTCAAAAAAACTTACCCTAAGCTGATCTATGATGAAATCAATTGGCTTCAATGGCCATTGTTCCATGATACGCTCGTAGGCATGATGATATTGTTCAAATTTATTCTGATTAAATGTTTTTCTTGCTTCGTAGCTGGGATGTGTATAAAGATATTCGTTTAGATGGCGAAACATCGATGTAGCCAATGTCCGTTGAGCTTTTTGGGCCAATTGTTGGCTACGCTGTTCAATCTCGATTAGGTCTTTGTTTTGAAATTTTTTCACAGATTTAGAGATAAAGTTGTCCGAATTTGTCTTTAGACCTTCATCAAAATCAGGAAATTCTTCTTCATTATCGTCGTCGTCGTCGTTATAGTTGAGATTATTTTTGTGCTCAGCTAAAAATCTTTCCACGTCTTGCTTCAACATTGATAAATTTTGATCTTTCTCCACAATTTGTGCCGCCGTTTTTCTTTTCTTCTTCTGGTTTTTCTTAGCTGATGTTTTTCTGCTGAGATTGACACCACCATTTTCATTGTCAGCATCGGATTTTCGTTTATTTTGAGTGGTATTTGGTACGATTCTTTTGATACTGGTCAATAAATGTTCTTCATCGACAAAATTTTTAATCTTATCGTTTGTGTTTCTATTGGCGAATGATGACGATGGCCGTGGTTCAACATGATTCGGCTCTAATTGCTGACAATGCTTTTCATTCGGATTATTTGACGACCAAGGCAAATATTTTTTGCGATTCAAATAATTCAACAATTTTCGACGATCTTTGGACGAATGCATAGCTGTGCCTGGTGCAGCTGTGTCGATAGAAATTTTTAAACTGAAGAAAATGGTTTTTTCAAAATGTAAAATCTAAGGATCAAAATTTTCAGGGAAATGAAAGGGCAAGAATTAAGTGAGCGTGTGCCAGAAAATCACATGTTTTACAAGTATCGATGATATCGGTATCGATGGTAGAGAAGAAATGGAAAAATTTCAAAAAAAATTTGGCGCACTTATCTAACTTTTTTTTCGGAGGTTTCTTATTGCAGTGATTTAATATTTATCAATTAGTTCCTTTTTTGATGTGCTGGATGTTCTGGTTACCAAAATTACCGGTTGCTTGCTGATGCAAGCAGAACTCTAGGATTACATTTATAATCAAGCCTGGGTGCATTTCATTTAACATTTTCATTCTGTATAAATACTGGACCAATTAGGCTGGAAAGAATCATTCCAGTGAGCAGCAAAAAACAACTTAGGGAACAATTTCCTCTACCAGCATCCATAGACGATCAAGTAATTTGGAGAGCAGCCGAGAATCAGTTCGTTGGGAAAAAATGATGTTTAGAATTATCGTGGCCACTTTGTTGGTGGCTGGTATGGCTTCGGCACAAATGTGTATGTATCCCATTCATCTTGCCAATATGCAATTCTTCTTACCACTTGAAACACCACATCTTTCTTTTTTCTGTTTTTTTACCGGCCGGATCTCACTTATACAACCATGATGATGATTCCGAAATGCAGCGAGACCATCCAACCAAACCATGAGTATGCATTTTGGATCCAATCCGGAAACATTTTTATTTTATTCCACTTGATACCTAATTTTTCAGGTCAGGTTTTCGCCAGACAAGCAAACGAAACTGACAAAGACGAAAATATGAGAATGGCAGTCGGTGGTTATGGAGCACCCCCACCACCTCCAGCATATGCTCCAGCCGCAGTCGGTGGTTATGGAGCACCCCCACCACCGCCAGCCTACGCTCCGGCACCAGCCGCTTATGCACCACCCCCACCACCACCAGCATACGCTCCAGCACCAGCCGCTTATGCACCACCTCCACCACCGGCTCCGGCATACGCTGCCCCACCACCACCACCAGCATACGCCCCTGCTCCAGCTGCCGCCGCTTACGACCCAGGCATATGCATATGCACTTCTCCAGCCCCAGCCGGTGAATATGCCGCCCCGGCAGCACCAGCAGCCTCTTATGCACCACCCCCGCCACCACCAGCATACGCTCCAGCACCAGCCGCATATGCACCACCACCACCACCGCCGCCACCACCAGCATACGCTCCAGCTCCAGCAGCTTATGCACCACCCCCACCGCCGCCACCGCCGGCATACGCTCCAGCACCAGCCGCATATGCACCACCTCCGCCACCACCACCACCAGCAGCATACGCTCCGCCCCCACCACCCCCGCCAGCGTACGCTCCAGCACCAGCCGCTTATGCACCACCTCCCCCTCCACCACCATCGTATGCAGCCGCTGCCGTCTACAAACGAAAATAAGAACGAAATATGAATAAGATCCTTTTGCACCGGACTTAGGAAACCTGAAATTGATTGTTAACGATGATTTTTAAATATTGAAATAAAAAACTATTTATAAAACAATTTTTATTTATGATTCTAAAATAAAAAATTTAAATTTACGAAAAAAACTCTTGTGTTTTTAATATTATTTGAGTATTAAAAATAAAACAGAATTCCTTGAATTCGTTCAATCCTGGATTACGGAACTAGCATCCTTTGATCCTGCAATTAGGTTCTAGGTAGAAGAAGTTGTCATAAATCAGAATCGTCTCAGGAACCAATTTGCTGGTTCTAATCGAATGAATGTGGTTGAAATATTGATGAAAAAACAATTTGCGGACTCAAAGGGTCAAGAAAGAGCTCAATGAATACTTATTGAAGCAAGTCTTATACTTCTTCGGTTGGTTTCAGAAACACTGATTCGATTGACAATCTTTGGTCTTAGAAAGAATCAAAGCCGGTGATTTCATTTGCATATTGATCAATGAACCTTGATGATCGAGTGAATTTTTTTCTGCTATGGTTTGCAAAATCGACCAAACCAAAGCTCCATAGCTAAGCTATTTTTTTCAAAAGCAGATAATACTTTTCAATATTGATTCATATCAATCGATCAATAATTTTGGTTCAATAGGATCTTCATTGGAGAAACCGAATCATTTTACATCAAACTCAGGCCATCGAAGACAAACAAACACGATTGTTGGTTGGACCTGTTCATACTGAAACCAAACAAAAATTGGATTCGATTAGAATCCGATATAATTAGAATACCAAGCAGAATGGCATCATTATTCATCATGAATTCTCATCCATTGTTGATGATAATTATGCTATCATGTTTAGGTACTTACCGGATTCGTTATAATTGGCATTGTTATTTTCATTCTTCTGCTCCAAACATTTCCTTTTAGCCACCAGCCATTCGCAATCAATCTTTGACAGCCTTTGGGGCACGACTAACAAACCGGCTACTGATAAAGCGACTATTGAATCCAACAGCACAATTCAACCAATGATCAAGCTGAATTTGGTTGGATCCAATCCATCCTTAGCAAACGCTTTCACTATGAACGCAACCAATCAACAGTTGGCAAATGATGAACATTTCCTGAATCAATTTCGGATCAATCCTCAAGATATACAGTTTATCGTACCAAACCAACCGGATCAACTTGGGAACAAGATCGTCGAACAAATCCAGCAACAACTGGGAAACAAACCGATCTCTTTGGCCGAATTGAAAAACAAAAACTTGACCTTTTCCGTTGGTAAGTTTTTTGTTTTGAATCAAAATCTAGCATCTGAACATTTGCCATCCATTTTCCAGAAATGCCTGGCGTACAATTCAATCGTACCGTACAGACAAACATTTCGGACGAGACCATAGTTCGTCGAAGTGGATCTGGACAGCAAAATGTAGGGCCATATGTGATGCAATCGTATATGAAAAAGCCACCATCAATTCCATCAGCTATCCAAGCATACCAATCGAATAATTACGGCAAACCAATCGTCTACGTAACTCCGGATTCTCCGAATCATTCCAAGAACAATTATTCAGTACAAGCTGCTGTTCCAACGCCGGTGAGCTCTTATTCTGCTCCTCCTGCTCCTTCTGCTCCTCCTCCATTGTCAGCACCACCAGCCAGATTGACATCAGTTCCACCACCGGTGAATTATTCTATAGCGGCCACACCGGCTAAACCATTGCTTGGTTACTTACAACCTTCACTTCCGACCAAGTATCCTCCACCTTCGGCGAGAATATTTAAGGCTTCAGGTCCTGGAAATCAGTCCAACACTTTTATTCCGCCACCGGCCAGGAATTATTTGACTGCTGTAGCAACAGAACCCATAATTCCAGCAGAATATCCTGTCGATTCTTATCCTACTCCAGCCGTAGCTCCACCTATTCGACCAGCTTTGGTTTCATTACCACCACCACCTCCTCCTCCTCCTAAAATTATTAATTATACTGTGAAACCATTGATTGGTCAACTGGCACAGCCAATCCCACTAACTGATGATTCATACCTGTCTCCTCCTCCTCCTGATCCAATCATTAACGAACTCTATGTTGTTCAATCGCCCGAAATCACAAAAGGCTTCTTGGCTCCACCCCCGTTGCCAGCGCCACCGACACCATCACCAAAAACCTATGTGGTCAATGCACCTCCTCCGCCGCCACCACCGAATCCCTTACCACTTGCTCTTCCTCCTTCATCTTATCCTGATGTTTCAAATTATTCGGCGCCACAAAATTCAACGAAAATTTTCAAAATGTATCAAGGGTCAGCTATTCCTGCCGCCATAATTAATGGTTCTCAAACATTGAATTACGCCTCTGTACAACCCTTACCACAACCACCACCACCTCTGCCGCCATCCCCTCAATCTTCAGCTCCGCCTCAAAAATCCATGAAAACATTCGTGGCGCAGCCTAAACCAAGCACAGCCGAACCTCCAACTCTATTCAGTTTGAAAAAGCTTCAAAAACCTTTGAAAACATCCGGTTACACACCGGAACAAACCAATCCACAACCGAAATCTGAATTGTATATTAGCCAAGCACCACCACTTCTGAATCCTAAATCCGATTATGAATCTTACGTAAAAGTTGCAGCGAATCAACCGGAAATACTATACAGATGTAAAAATCAAATTGATCTTTATTCTTTTGAAACTTTTGTTATTTTTCTTTTTCAAATCTAGATATCGAAGTTTGTAATGGAAAACCAATATCCAATTATGGAGATGTCTATTCTAACGTACAGAAAAATGCTCAAGAATTGCAGCAAGCAGTTGAAAGTGGCTATTCAGAATATTCCAATATGCAATCCAAACTGGAGAGCAGTCTGAGTCAATTGGAACATTTAAAACAAATGGTTCAATATTATCAAAATCTGGTACCATATTTGAGCACCTACGCCCAGAAGTATGCTGATGTGGCGGCCAAGTCTCCGCAAAATCCCTATCAACCAATTGTGGTTCCACAATATCCCAATCTACCTTCCTACCCGAGCACTTATCAGCAGCAATTACAAAAACCTGGCTATGCCGTTTCTGCATCCGGATCAAAACCATATCAGCCATACCAATCCAAATCCGCCGGAAATTATGACAATGGCCAGATTAAAATTAGCTACAATTCGGTGGAGGAAACATTGAAAACCGATTCTTCTGCTTTGCCTGATTTGATCCAGGTTTATTGATGTGGCTTTGTCTTCCCCCTCCCCCAAAACATTTATCTCGATCTTATTTATTTTGAGCTAATTTTTACCAAGTTTCAATAAGACATAAAGTGTTTATTGTATGATTTTTTGTTCCATAATCTATCGAAAATCTTGATTTTTGCGCTTAGTTTAGACATAGCCACCAGTTTTACGAATCTCAAACACTTTGGTGGACAATTTTTTTTGCTGCCCATGCATGCATAAATCGCTTTTTGGTGTTTGGATTCCTTAAGAAACAGCAATTCAATCAAATCAATACAGATATCATCGAATTGGAAATGATTTATTAGGTTAGATTGTTTGCTGAAACATCTATTGTCAGCATTTGCTGACAACGTTGGTTAGTTTTTCTGAAAAAAGCTTGTTGCAACCATTTTTCTGGTATCATTGGATTTTTCAAGCTATTCAGCATAAACCGAGAAAACAAATTTCAACCAATACTAGTTGATGGGTTTCCAATTCGATTCATTTCAAATTGGCAGTCAGTTAAACATTACACTTTCACTCAGATCCAACAATACACTGATCCAAGGATTTCAGCGGATGCAGAACCAGAATAATCTATAAACCATGTCCTGGATCCGTTGTTGTACATTGTTGTTCATCACATTACCATTGTGTTATTCTCTGACCGGTGGTGGTGGGGCTAATCAACGAACATGGCGAAAATATCATTATCGTAGTGTACCCGCTGGTGACGATGTTTCATCTTCATTATCTTCAATCGAAGATCGTGTCGATGGTTCTTTGCCGACGGACATTGTTCAATCTGGTAAAGAATCGGTACTATCAAGCACCACGCCTATCCCACCTACATCTTCGTTGATGGCACCGAATCAGCCACAAATTCCTTCGGTAAATTCTACAATCAGCGGGCCACATTTGGTTGTTTCCGGACGATTGGTCAGGCCACAATCACATCATTCATCGATCATTGGTCAACCACAACCATTGATCGCCCAACCGCAAACATTGAATCGTGCACCATCCAATGCAAGTATGTAACGATTATTTTTGATTATTTCCTGCTTCGTTCATTGAATCCTTTTCAATTTTCAGCCACACAATTGCGAGGGCCCAGTTTCTATTATGGAACACCGTTAGTGGTCAATCACAGTAAGTGAATTATGCTTGAAATGTTTGATTTTCATCCTGAATCCCGTTCATATAGCCATACCAATACCGCACACACCGAGCAGTTGGCGTATGGCCGCCACACCAAAGATGGTTCATCAAAATCAGCCAATTTTGCGACAATTCCCCGCCGGTATACTCGGTCAAAGTAAGTAAATTTTTTTCAATTAAACGAACCAACATCCGTATTGATCATGTTGTTTTTTTCCCGATTGAAACATCTCACAGACGCATCACAAATACTGCAACCAGCTCAACAATTTATCAATTCAACAATGTCGGCCAGTAAATGATTTCGAATGTTTTTTTCTTATTTTGAAAACTTGTTCAAATTTTTCTAATTAATTTTCATTCAAGTTGCCAGCCATATGACCGGCCAGAAGCCACAAAATCAATCATCCACGCCAACATCGGCACAAACATCGAAAACATTGGCCACCAATCCATCTGGCCTTTCTCAATCATCGACCGTGGCCAATAAACAAGCCACAACTACTGCGACAGGATCGAGAGACGAAGATCAATCTCAAGGAGATTCAAGTGATGATGGGTCTCATCGATCATTGTTTTCCGATCTAGGCAGTTCGTTGTTCGGTGGTGGTGGTAAAAAACTATTGCTCAAAGAAAAAGAAGATGAATATGAGGAAGTTGTGGAAATACCGAAAGGTGGAAAAAAAGAAAAACTATTATCCAAGTTGGCCGGTAAAAAAGAAAAGCTCAAAGAAAAAGGAGATGGTTATGATGATGAATATGGAGAAGAGGTTCTGGTGAAACCGGGCAAAGCTAAAACATTGAAATTGAAACCAAAATTGAAGGGCAAAGAAAAGATTGTGGTTGATGAATATGGTGGAGGTGGATATGAACCAGAACCCAGTTATGGAGGTGGAGGTGGTTATGGAGCGGCCGCTTATGGAGCGCCTCCTGCCCCTTATCCGTCTTATCCAGTAGCTTCTTATCCGAAAGGGAAATACGGTAAGTTTGGCGCTAACAGTAAGGGTCTCGGAATGTTGGCATGATTTTTGTTCCTATCCATAGTTCCCCAATATAGACAGTCTACAACTAATGGTACAACGATTATCCCCAATGGAACGTTGACCAAAGCTAACCAAACAGAAACGTCGACCAATCAAACCATATCATCAAGAGCTATCCAAAGCAAAATCATCATGCCTGGATATTTGACACAGGATATACCGATCTCATCGTTTCGATTGAATTCAAATCAAACTCAATTGATTGAAAGAAGCAACCAGAATTCGGTAAAGAGAATGCATCAATGTGAATGACTATTTCACAGATTTTACCGTTCAATTTAGGATTCCGGAATCAGTCAAAAATCTTATGCCGCTGGTGGAGCATATCCCGCCTCCTCAACTTATGGAGCAGCCGCACTGGCTGTACCATTGCAAGCCCTTGCTGCTGCAGCTTTTCCAGCGCCATCTTATGATACTAGCGCGGCATTATCTGCGGCTTATCCGCCACCAGCTTATTCGGCACCAGCAGCAGATTATGGTGCAGCCCCTGCTTACGGAGTTGGATTGGCAGCAGCTCCTGCTTATGGTGCAGCCCCATCAGCTTATGGTGCAGCCCCTTCATCTCATGGCGCAGCTCCTGCTTACGGAGTGGGATTGGCAGCGGCTCCTGCTTATGGAGCGGCACCAGCTTATGGAGCTGAAGCAGCTTACGGAGCAGCGCCGGCTTATGGAGCTGCAGCGGCTTCAGGTTATGGTGCTCCACCCTATCCAGTGATATTGGGCAAAGTTTTAGAACAATATCCAGCGCAAGCATCCTATTCTGCTGCTGCCGGAAAATATGATTATTCATTACCAGTGGGAGTTGTGAATATATTCTGTGGTGATCCTAAATATCCATGTTCTTGCACGCTATACCTAACCGAGATTAGCAGTTATAACTTGTTGATATCTGGAGTCTGTTCCGGTACGTTACATTCTTAATCATATCTTATCATATCTTATTGGATATGATATCGAACATTTCCGGTTTGGTTTTAGGTTTGCCAAAGGAAAAATATTTCACGATGAATCTGTTCGAATCCGGCGATCTGACTGCTGGTTGTAATTCATTGGGTTTATACTTGTTGCCAAGTCTGGCAGCCGGTGGTTATCGAAGCCACGGTGGTGGAGGTGGCCTGATTGCAGAATTGGGCTTGATCAAAAGTGATTATCATGGAGTGGCGTTTGTCAACAAACTCAAACACGCTAACATGGGTATAATGTGCGACAAATATGGTTATGGATACAAAACATCAATACTAGGTCGCGCGATAGGATTGACCGAAGCTCTGGTACCCTCGATTGCTTTGGCGCCCGGTTATGGTGCACCACCATTGGCTCCATTGGCGCCGGTAGTGGCAGCTGGATATCGTCGCAACGCCATACCGCTTGGACATGCACAACCATTATTGCCGAACGTGGTAGCTTGCGGAGTGATCGGTTTGGCAAACAAAGATAATAGCTATGAAACACGTCAGCTCAAATCTCGTTTGGTGGCCAATGCCGAAGTTGAAGAACAAAATGCCAAACTAAAACCTAACCACAGAAAATAATAACATACAGACGATTTGCCCTCCCAGTATCTTGTATTCTGGCCATATTTATTTCCCTATCAAATTTTCAAATTGTGACCAAAAATCTTTGGGATTAAAAATTAGTTTTTAATCACGAGAATATTGATTGATTCGAGACAAAAAAAATCGAGAAAAAAAAACACGTTATGTAATGCAATTATCAATTACATTTTCGAATATAAATAATGATAATACGCGCGCGTGTCAGGATTTGATATAAAAATGGTATCGGGCAACAAGGAAACACATATATTATTCGAATAGGAATTAGATTAGGATTTGGACTGGCTCCTGGATCCTTGTTATTTTCTACAATATCTTTTAGATTTCAGAAAAAAAGAATGCGTTGGCCCGAGAGTTAGAGAGAACGAGAGCAAGTATTATCTCTTGGCTTGAATCAATTTTTTTTTGGCATCTTGCCGCAAATCTACGGCGCACTTGTTGATTGATATTTCCATTAAGAGACAGTTCAGTATTTAATTGGTGAGTTGTTGGAACCATTTGAATTAACCGGATGAAGAAAAAAAAGATTGATGATGATGATGAAATGATGATTGTCTTTGAAGAAAATCATCGTTGAATGAGATGATGATGATGGTGATCAATTGAAGAGAGGATTCCTATCAATATCGGTGTCTGAGAAATTGTGGCGAAGCAGCGATCCGTAAATGAGACCATTGTGGTACGGCCGACATTGCCGTACCGTTCATTGGCATCAATAATGGACTGATCATTCCTAAACTTTGACCAGAACTGGCCGCCGTTTGTATGACCGGTGCATATTGTGAGCGTTGAATTGTACGCAAAGCGGCCGGATCATTCAACGAAACAATGGTCTGTGCTTGACCTGCTGCACTGACCGCCAATCTCGAGGCAACATCCACTGCTGGTTTTCTGATCACCAATTTAAGAATATACGGATAACCAAACGATCCAATGTACAGAACGCGTTCATTTGGTGAATCACTTTCTCCTTCCAATGCTTCGGAAATGAACGAATTGACACCGTTCACCGAATGCAATGAGCCCAGAATGTTTCCATGAGCATCCAATTCCAAAATCAATCCATAATTATTGGCAATGTTTTGTTGATAAAATTGTAGTCCGGTTTTCATTTGGAAACCTAAACGTTCTAATTGTTCATTTTGATATTCTTGTCCTAATTGTTCAATACGTGAACCGGTTTTCCAATAAAGATCCAACAATTCTTTACGCAAGTATGGTTTATCGGACATGAAGTCCAACAAGTTTGGTTTTGATTGATTTCTTGCATTGACAATCGGCATCCAATAGGTTTCTTTTGTTTTGTCGGCTGAACGGATCAAATGGTCAGATTCTCCGGGCAGGTTTTCCACCCAAACCTCTGATGAGCCCTTTTTCGGTCCTGCGAAAAAAAACGAAGTCGAAACAAACAAAAAATAATTAGTCTTCAACCTACAAAAACCCCTTTCCTAATTTAAAACACAGTGTTTGGTCCAACCCTCTATCAGAAAGGATGTTCCCACTTAGTATAGCGCAGCACAGAGTATAAAAGGCTAAAAGATCGCTTGAGAGAGGAATACACCTTCTTCTGCTGTTTATAGTGTATCTCGTCATTAGGTCAAATCATCATAGTATACCAATCAGAGGGGAAAACGGTTGTTATAGGCGTCAAACATGCACAGACAAGTACTGGTTAAAGCTGGTAGCTTTTACTCTGCTTATAGTGTGTCTTATCATCAAGTCGAATCATCACTGGACAAATCAGAGAGCAATATAGCTTCGTCTCCTGTTTAGAAATGTTTGGTGGGCCGCACTAAAATGTTTGTGGGGACGCATGCGGCCCTCGAGTTGCATCCTCCTGAATTAGCGCATCGTAGCGATTGAATTGGAAAGTGAAAATAGGATGAACAGGATGCGAGAAAATTGAATTTCAACATCCCTCTGGACGAAAATAGTGCAGTGAGAAGAGAAAGGTGAAAACCGAAATAAAATCTAAATAGAATCAAGATTGCTGAGAGCTGGAGCAAGAGAGGTGAAGGTGTATTTATGTTTGGCTATTGTTTGGTGGTTGGTTGTTCGCCCGATTTATATTTTTGCGATCGAATATGTCTGAGACAAAGTGTTGGCCCAAAACTCTATCAATTTGGAGAGAAGGTGTCTTTCGTTTTCGAAAGCGAGAATGACCATTCAGTGAACGTGGGCGTGTAGTCTCAATAGTCTCCAACAACAATCCTTCATTATTGGTAGATGTGTGTTGGAAATTATTATTATGATTGTGGTGATGATTATCCACCACACGGCGCACCATCAACGAAGATGATCCACCTCGCGAGAGAGATAGAAAGCGAAAGAGATCATTATTCAGTTGAATAGCTACCATAACTTCGACTTGATCACCCATCAATTTACCAGATTCGCTTTCTTCGGCATCTCTTTTTCTCTAATGCTATATATCAAATGTTATTTGTCATTATGATTGCCATTATTGTTTGAATATCTGTCTCACACACTCTGACCAGAGAAAAGTGTTTCTAAAATGGAAACAAAATTTCACTGGAATATTTGGAACCAAAAGATGATAATAATCACAATGATGGATGCTAAAAAAAGCTTTGGGAAATTTTTCTGAAAGCAGATATTGGATTTTGGTTACGCCAAATAAACACAAT